>JAQFVV010007142.1:0-152712 GCA_028023455.1 Epiperipatus broadwayi | reverse complement strand
GTGATATTTAGTGGTTTAAGCATATAATGTACATTAAGTTTTTTTTAAAAATTACTATATATACTAGATTAAGTTCTTCATTCACAGCTTATAGTGTAATTTTTAGTTAGAGTAACCAGACAAATTTTTTCCCCATAGAAATCATTATAACTACTTGTTCTTTATGCGATATTCTTGCTTAACGATGAAGTTTGGGAAGCCAATTGCCTTCGTTAAGCGGGGTAAAGGTATATGTATATAAATATTAAAACACACACAAAAAAAAATGTTAGCATATTGTTCTTTTTTTTTCCAAATCAAGTCCTTTTAAAAATTTATTATTTCCTCCTCAAGATCAAATTAACTTTTTTTTTAAAAAAAAAAAATTCGCTTTATATTAAATACCATGTGATATCAACATAATTTATTTTTCTGGAATTTTTTCTCCCTTCTAAAATCAACCCAGAAACAATTAAATAAATATTAAAAAACTTCAACGAAATAGTAAAATATTTGAAAAATTGAAAAATCAATATTATACTAATATTTTATATTTCATCCGAAATCGAATAAGCACCTTCTGCTCATTAAACCAGCATATTATCATTGAACTTACATCTCGCAGCCTTAAAAATCGAATATAATTTATTTAATATTGAATATTTAGGTAAATCTCATATATAAATAAAACTATTGTGTATAAAATTAAAAAAAAAAATGTATTCCTTGAAAAGCAATGTACAAAAAATAAATTTTAAAGTCTCAATTCTAGAACATAAAAAAAAAATAATAATAATTTGTCAGCAGCTGGTTTTAATTATTATTATTTTAAATTTATAAACAAAAATTGTTTTATGTCATGAAAATTTATTATAAAATTAAAATTAATTATCTAAAACGCGCACGCTGGTTAAAAAATAGAAAATATATATATCATGGAGAATCAAATAAAAATTACTTTTCATGAAATTCAATTATAATTATTAATAAATGTATATATTTTTAATTCTAAATAGAAAATGTATGGACTTAGTCTATATATTTAAAACTTTCTAACAATTACAATTAGTACATAAAGTCATAATGAACTTCGTTGGGTCACTGAACACACCAATCCTTTCTCATCCATTAAACAGCAGATTCCGATTGGTCTCTCAACACAAAATGGTTAAAATAAATTCATTTCAATGGAATGTAACATTTGGCTCCCTTGTGCATCAATCCATATCCTAATCATTGGCCTATTTACTGCTCTACCACTACGAATCTACACACAATTGGTAGCATCCTATTAATTATCTCTCTAATTACATGACAGTGGTCTTTGTTAAACAGGAAAAAATTGAAAATTCATTCAGTCAATTGGAATATCCATAATAATTTAGGATAGGAAGGGAGCAAGTATTTAGGCTATTAAAAAATAGTTGATAAACATTCATTGAACATGATACATTTATTTCAATAATAAGTAAAATGTTTACATTTAAATGAATAACGTTTTCAATATCAAAAATATATATAAAGTATTGAAGTCAATTTTTAGTAATCCCATATAACTAAACGAGAAGCAGTACTTGAATTATTGTTGAATATCTGTTAAAATGAAAATACAGAAAAGATAATTTTTTTAATATTTAATTTTATTACTGCCTTGCATGATTTCAATATATTGCCTATATCATATTCATGGTATATAGTGGTGTATTTAATCATGGGCATAGATTCGAACCCATGTCTGCTAACATCGTTTGTTCAGAAAGATATGATGCTAAATGCAAAATCAGAGAAGCTTTACACACAGCAAGCGATCCTAAGTCCATTAATTGAAGAGAAGCCTGCTTTGCCATGTCCTGAAAATGGCAGTTATAACTAATTTGCATTATTTTGCATAAATTTTCCTTCTAACAACACAGTTTTTAACAAGATTGTAGCTATGAATATAGAGCAAGAAGTCTCTCGGAAGCACTCATCTAAAATAGTATTTTATATTTGCTTTCGATTATATATACTAGCTTCATTACCTGTGCAAACAGCACATATATATAGTGTTAATCAATATGAGTATTGTCATTTTGTCAGATATTATGTTGGCTCAGACAAGAAGAAAATTAGCAATAATTGATTATTGTAGTAGTTTGCCATTAAACACCACCATATAAAGCCAATCAATGTTTTTTAACTTTCTGAATGTGCTAGAGCTACCTGCTTAAACAAATGAGCAATGCAAGACATCCTAAAAGAATATTTTATGGTGAACTTAAAGCATAGTTTTCATGAGAAAGTAGATTCTGTTTATAAGGATTATCTTCAAGAGATTCTAAAGGGTGAGCAATAATGATTGTTCCATTTGAAAAATATGGCAGAGAATAGAATACATTGAAAAGCTATAATTAGATATGATGTTTTATATATGGATATATTTGTGATTTACAGATTAGTTTGTATAATCATATTATGGCAAAACTCATCTCTAGATTTATTTATTTTTTATCTTTTTATCTTTTGGAGATGGAATGGCTATAATCATTTATGAGTGGCTGTTGTATGTATTATTTTAGTATATTAATTATTGTTCAACCACAAACAGAATTGTTTAATCATCACCTGTTTAATATATATATTTCCTTTTTTAATTTTCATGATATTTGTTTCTGCAAATGCATTCCTGAGACTTCTATTATTCCTTTTATCCATCTTGTAAATGGTTAAGTTTTGTTGAATATCTACTATCAATTTTTCTCTTAATATATACTAAGAGTTTCAAAAGAAGTCAAAAATAAAAAAACATTTTTATAACTTTTGCTAAACTTTTTTCTCAAGCATCAAAATAATCTTTCATTCATACATAAAACCCAATTATATATATATGTAATTTTGTGGAAAAAAATTATTCTTTACACATATAGGTCAATTTAATATCAATGTAAATAGTGCATATGAGAAGAATAATTTCCTTCTACAAGATTACATATATATATAAATCACTATATTATAAAGAAACAAACCCGGTCATGCTCTTTTACAAATTTACATGCACTCGCCCTTGAGCATTGGTTTGCTTATGCTTAGACCTTATCTATATATAAGCCAATTTTTTGCTCACTGTGCTGAAATCAGGTCTTCAATGCCTGCGTTATGAATTATTAACTGAATTGTACAAACGTATTCATTCTGTAACAGGAAAGAGATAAAATCTCATTTTTAACCACCTGCGATTAAATAATTAGTAAATTTTGAATTTACTATAATAAATAATCTATTATTTATGTAGTACAGATTGCATATGTAATATTATAAAGAAGGAACAAACCTCCAGTCATGTATTTTTATGAATTTGCATGTACGTATCCATTTTATTACACATATATTTTTATCCATTTATTACTATCATAGTTTATTTATTATTAAAATCTAAAAAAAAAATCAAGTATATAATATCTGATCCAAAAAGTGACTAACAAAGATCATAAGCAAGTAACTAGTCTAGGAATATGGATATTGCACTAAATAGCAATTTAAAAATCGCTGTCCTTTATTATCTATTGATTACTTATGCTTACAATAGATGGCAAATGTGGAGCAGTATAGACTTTCCTCCTGAAAAGCATTGTATATGCTGATGTTTTATCATCAGCAGTCAATTGTAAACAAATGCAGTTATTCTAATTCCAGTATATTTAGAAGAAACAATTATCAAACAATAAATAAATCCACTTTTCTTTAATCACTTATATAATGCTAATTTTTGTATTACCGTTTCAGTATTTGTAAAAACGTGTTCTTTAGCAACAAAATCCAATATAGCTTCATTGGAGTTTGAATCATTGAATTTTTCTTTGGTATGTAGTTATTCTGATACTAAATAGTTTTTTTTTGCTTTTTTCTTTTTAAGCTTTTGTTTCAGAGTAATGATTCTTTTAGAAACCAATGTTTTAAAAACTTTAAATGGAAAATTAACAAAATTATTTAAGCTGACAAATCACAGAACTAAAATGTACTCAATATTAGAAGGACATTTTTTTGATTACTCAAGACTTTATTATAAAAATAATCATAAATAAAAATAAAAGCAAAAAACAAAAATGACTGTCAAAAATAAATCAAAAACAATATCATGCTTTTTTGTATATTTTTATTAATCAAATTCGCTTATTCGCTTAGAAAATAACCAGATAAGCGAGCATATAAAACATTACTACAAATCAAAAGGCTTTCTCTAAGCTTTCTTATAACCCTTACTCTCTACCAAACGTCTATAAAATATACCTCTTCCTTAAGATCAACTGCCAACTTCTATCTCTTTTCTCTCAACAAATCACAGTTACTCCAACAAATCCATTAGATTCCATCTTAAGAACATTTTCAATTCAATTTCTCTTCTATTTCTCGATTTTTTTCAGTAAATAATCCTTTCAACACTTACCATATCTTTCCTATTTATTTTCTCAGCATCATTTGAGTACAAGTATAATGTAACGAGCTTGGAAGTCTGTGTTCAAATCCTCTCTAATTTCTCAGTTTCAGTAAATCCATAACTTTGAAGACTACTATTTTATTCTTCTTTCTTTTCTAACCATCTAAGTTTTTGTTCCACATAAGATATATATAAATAAGCATATCTATATAATTATTAAAAGATAAAATGAAATTTCTGAATAATATTCAGAAATATAAAAAAAATTACAAAAGATTAGTTATTCATTGAATTCTGATTCTAATGAATTCTATTTCAAAATAATAAAAATTTCAATCTCTTTATGAAAATATTAAAATAAATTCTGTTTCAATATTTCTGAAATAAAAACAAACTGATAAAAGCTTTCCAGGTAATCATAATTATCAAGAGAAGAAAAAACATTTAATAAACAAAGAGTAGATTAAAAAATTGTACTTAGTTTAATTAACTTTCATTACGTTAATTAAATCTACATATGTGTATATATATTATACATAATTTTCATCACCTCAAATATACATTTATTGCGTCACTGCAGTTTCTCGTGATGTGCATCTGGCATATATATGTAGTCAGTAGCGTACCCCCCTCTCCAATTATCAAAAGTCTCAAAAGCTCGCTCTTCCCAATTTCAAAATGCTATATTTCTGCCTCATTAGTTTACATTACTAGTTTTAATTGTTTATGATACAAAGTAAATTGATAATTGCGCCCATTTAAAAATTCCTTTCATTTTTGGGAAAATCTACTTACTTCTCAAACACATTGAATATGGACTAAATACACATATTTTAACGAGTTAAGGACTAGTACAATCAGACCAAATTGTTGTTTGTTTGTTTTTTTCAAAATTATAGACTGCAGTATTTCTGAGAAAAACAAAATGGATTTTCTCTGATGATAATAAAGACTGATGATGATGAATTAAAAGAAATTAAGAATTACAAATAACTTGGCCGGGTTAATAATAAATTAAATTTGAATGGTATGCTTTTGGTAGAACTAACTAATTATTTAAAAGAAATATGCCTATGAGTTTGAAAAGAAAGATTTTTAATATACGCATTTTATCAGTTCTTATTTGCATGGATCTGAGATTTGGATACTTTAACAGAATAATACAGAGACTTCAGACTATTCAACAAAGTATGTTAGGAATAATGAGAAAATATTGAAACAAAATACATGGGTGAAAGAATAATCAGGCACCACTGACATCACAGAAAAAAACGACTATAATTGAATTGGTATTGACATATTGCTAGAAGAAATAATAATAGATGAACCACTAAAACATCACATGATCATCATTCTTTATGCTTACACAAGCTATACAGAGGCTAAACTCTCCATACAGTAGCATCACTCAGTACAAGCTAGAGTAATCAATGGATACTAAACAAGCTAATGAGCTTGAATTGAAAACTTTATTGTGTTTTCCTTTTGAACTCAAAGCTTTATATAGTTGGCTAATAAGGCTGCTGGAGGATTGCATTGGATCCTAAGATCTAGGTGCAATGATCTCAGATCTAAGACTCCTCATTGATGAAAGCCACAAGTTAGAAACTAGTCTGGGAAGGTTGGATGAGTAGGCTACTATGTGGAGAGTTTAGCCTCTGTGTAATAATAGATGAACAATAAAAATTTTAAACTGGATTTTAAGAAACTATAAAAAACCTAGAAAAAAAATCACATATGAGGTGGATGGATGAAGTAGTAAAAGTGATTAGCTAAACGTAGAGGGCCCATCGTGCAGTGGATCACTAATGGTTAAAATGATAATGATGAGTTCTACAAGTGAAACAAAAATAAACAACTATTCATAATTTCTTATTATTACTTATAGAAAATAATGTTACAATATAGAGTAAAGTGTTATTATTTTGCAGGTACAAAATATTAAGCACATGCAGAAAAATAAATTGTAAAAAGGGTATACTTTTATTTAAAATTAATCATTCTTATGCAAAAAAACATTTACAAAAAAATAGTTTTTGTTATATAATTAAACCATTCTCATATTTATACAGTATATTTACACTAGTCTGAAGCCTTTTACACTGTAAACCTTAATCATTGCTTAAAGAGCATGATAATAATTATCCCACTGAGTGTGGTATAAAAAATTGATGACAATGAAGCATTTCTTCCACTGATGCTTTTAATATTTTGAGAAGGTGATCTAATACAATTACCAGAAAGAATAATTGTTATCTTGAGTCAAACCAATTGTCATAAGTGAATTAGTGATAACAAAGTCTTAATTTAAATCTCAAAAAAGAAAGTGAAAAATCAATCTCTTTAAGTCTAAAGTGGAGTTACTGTTTTACATAATCTAAGAGAAAAGCATAAAAATATTACAAAATATGTGAAATCCAAACATGGGCAACTCACTACTAATGGCCAATGCTGTTTTA
Source organism: Epiperipatus broadwayi (assembly GCA_028023455.1). Lineage (NCBI taxonomy): Eukaryota > Metazoa > Onychophora > Udeonychophora > Euonychophora > Peripatidae > Epiperipatus > Epiperipatus broadwayi. Next base: position 145,860 of record JAQFVV010007142.1, on the reverse strand, counting down.
TAATCCAGAATTTTTGGAAATGCAGTGAATATTTATGAATTTGGTACTCTTTTAACTCCTTACACTTTTTAGGAATTCACATTTTTCTGAATGTATTGATTATACTAGCTCTTTAAACAGTTATAAATAATAATAGATACATTAGTTCTGAAATATTGTTTTCAAACAAACAGGTATAAGGATATATGTGCCAAGTAAACAATTCACTTATCATGCATGTTCAACCATTATATTACTGTTTAGTGTTGCTGTGTTTTTTATTAAGCAAGAGTTCATCATAAGAAGTCTACTTGCTAAAGAAAACAATTGTTTATTACTCAGGAAACCTATCTTCCACCCCTCTCATTAATTTTTAGGTTTCCTTTTAAACCTATAGTTGTAAATTCTAACCAAAATTGATATTTAGGGACATGTATCTTTAAAAAACCTTTTGTATTATTGAGATAACTCCTCAAAATAATCATTTAATTTTTTTGTTGAAATCTTTTCCTGAATATATAATATCTCCAATGCTTTAATATATGTTTGAGACAAACCACGATATTAATCAATGAGACACAAGAATAAGTAATTGCCCTTTTCTTGTTAATTAAAGTCTTGTGCTGGGTTATAGAGTTTTTTTTTAAATATTTATTGTACAGTGGTATGAGACTATAATCTTGAATATTATATACGTATTGAAATGAATTATGTCTTATTCATATCACTGTCAGTCATGCGATCTTCCACATGGCAATGAGCTGGTTTTCAGTTATTGTTAGGGTAGCTAATAAATAAAGCAGAACAGTTTTTTTTTATTTGTTAATATGTCAAAGCGTTGACCGGGAAGCGAACCCAGGCCTGCTGCTTGGAAAGCAGCTATGCTAACCGCTAGGCCACTAATGCTTGACAACAAACAGTTTTTAAAAAAATTAATTATATAAAATAAATATCTTAAAATAAAATATTAAAAGTAATTATAATAAGTAATGTTCAAATTCTAGAATAAATATTAAAATTCATATTTAAAAAAAAAAAATAATGCAATAGTTTTTATTATAAAAATATTTAAATTTAAGAAAAACTATTAAATTATATAAACTAATTTAAACTTCTCTTATTAAAGTTTAAATGAATGTATGTTTAAAAGATTAGGTTTTTAAATTTAAACTTGCATTTTATAATAAGAAATTTGAAAAACAAGATAAAAATGCAAGCAATTAAATAATTATAGAACAATTTTTATTTGTTTTCTTTATCTATAATTTTATGACAAGTGTTTATTTCACTTTCAAAGAAAAGATTAATTTATTTAGACTTTAAATAGTAAATAGCTGAACAATGCTTTCAACCTAGAAGATCATATTCATAGCATTTAAACTCAAAAGCTGACTCAATAATAATGTCATCTACTGAGTTTAAGCACTATGAATATGACCTTCTAGGTTGAAAGTATTACTCGGCTACTTATTATAAAATATAAATAAATCTTTTCTTTGGAAGCAAATAAATGCTTATCATAGAATTAAATAATTATAGTGTTTGAAAATTCATATCATTAAAATAATATTGAAATTATTCAAGAAGAACTCAAAAGTATATTTAGTCTGTCTTGAAATTAATTAATCTGGATTCTTGTTTTATTCAAGCTGCATTAAATTTATCATTACGATGACTGAGTACAAAAGAAAAAACTGCCAATTCTCTAAGATCTAACCTGGATCACCTGATGAATTTGACCAAATCATTTAAAAAAATTTTCTATTCAAATTAAAGAGGAAAAAAAAGACTAAATCTCAAATAATTTTTAAGGGCAGGAAACTGATAAAGGGCAATATAATAACTTGTAAAATAAAAAATATGATTATAATCAATTAATACATGCCATCAAGGAAGAAATATTAGTTTGCATTAAAAAAAATGCTACACCATGAACTGAAAAGAGAATCCTACTACAAAATTTTATGCTACATAAATAAAATAAAAAACTGCTTGTTGTGTTAGATGGATATTAACAATTTTAAGTTTTATTTTATGACCTCTTAGAATATATTAATTCTAATGAGTTATACTTTATTATGTATAGAGGATTTATATAACATATTATTTAATTGATTGATTAAAGAAAAAATTGAATACTTTGTAAAAAAAAAAAAAAGAAAGGACAGCATTTGCTGTTTAGCATATATATATATATCTATCTGCATTTAAACACCTAAAATATAATGGTTAAATAAAATGTATCACCTTTTAAAAAAAACAAGAGTTTACTTTTCATGTGGAGATTATCAGCAAATATGTAAAGTTAGATATAATAATCAATGATGCAATATTTATTTTAAACACATAAAATATTTAATATGAAGTGTCCAAGTATTAGAAATAATGAGTGATAGTATAATTAAAGTTTTGAGCTAAACTAAAGATTTATTTTGAAATTTGCTAGAGTCCATTTGTATGTAAATTAACCCTCACATTAATTACCATAAATTATTCTATGTGTGTTACAACTTATAAATGCAGTTGTTAGATCACTGTTTAAAGACTAAAATATATTTATATGGTAAATTTATTCACAGTTCTGTTTTGTAAATTCAAGGTTGAATTCAAAAGGCATCTCAATTTGAGATTGGATACAAAAGAACCATCTCAGTAAATTAAGTTATTATTAAATCGGGATTTGAATCTAAAGTGATCATTCCCTAGAATTATCATTGTAATGAAGATGTATTGGATATAATCCCATACTATATATATAAATGTGTGTGTGACTATGCTATGAAGCTAAAGATGTGAATAAATATTGTATTTGTAAGGGGCAGCCATGTGTAGGATTATATTTAAGGTGTATTAAAAACAGGGATTTACTCTATCACAAGTTTGCTTGATCATAGAACCATTTTAGTATTATAATATGTAAATGAAAGGTTAATGTTTTTAAAATTTTAGCCAAAATAAACTTTGGATACTTTATAAATAACTACCATCATTTTGTATTTGTTTTCCAGCATGTGTGTGAAGTAAAAGTTAAAAGATAATGGAGAAATGGCTTATTAAAGAACTCTTGACCATTAAATTATAATCATAAAGATAATCAAATTATAAAGAAAATTTTCATAAATTCTTATGATATAGTCAGTAATGTAAGCATATTGAGGATAAAAAAAATCATTGTATCTTGTCTGACATTTATGATACTGTGTAAATAAATTATTTTTTTATTATTTGTTTAAATAATGTGTTTTAAGTATTTTATATATAATATTATCTGGTCTGTATATTAATTCCATGTTAATTTCATTGGGAGTAGCTCATGTTTCATGTGATTTGTCCAGGTATTCCAAATAATGATTGTGTAGTGATTATTATCATCACATATCAAAGAAAATATTTTGAATTATATTAAAATATATAACTAAAACAATATATGCATGTATACTTCCTGGTCTTTGTTATCAGATGGCGACCAAATTAATTAAATTTAACTATATAAAGCAAATCATTACAATATATACACAAAAAAAATATTCCTCATTCTCATTTGTACTAGTTGTCAATAAATAGATTTTATCAATTATTCTTTTCTATACTCTTATTTTTTACAATATATTACTTTCAGGTGCTTTGCCTTACCAAATCTCAAAAGCTTTGTACCCCCCCCCCCATTATCTGTGTTCCTGTTATGTAAAGCATTGTTGCCTACCCACAAAATTTTTATTCCAACTTATCTATGAAATCTAATTCTTGTTCCACAAAATTATAATTCATATTTCCAACTTAATTTTACTTTCTCAACTTTCACTTTTTCCAATACAAGTGAATAATTCAACTCAACCAGATGTTTTTCCACATTAACTAGGAATTTTCGCTTGCAACCTTTTTCATTCTTAATATTTATTTTATTTTCAAAACTGGATAACATTAAAGATCATTTATTAATTGGGTCAGTGATAACTGGATCTGTTTTAATAGTTCAAACAGTAATTCAATTTTTTCTAGCAATACATTATGAATATTTATAAAACTTTATTTTCAGAAAAAAATCTCTGTTCAATTTTTCCAAAGAACACATTAAACAAAGAGTGACACAATTTTATAAATCTTTCTCTAATTCATTATTTATTTACAACTTTTGTATTAAAATAACTTTTAATCATATTTCAATTCTTTTTGTATCTTATCTCATTTTGTGCAGTGATAGAATGTCAGACTGAAGTTCAAGGTCCATGGATCCTGAATCACTTCTGACATTTCTGGCTCAAATTTATTATGAATTCCCAAGTAATAAACCATTCGATTATTATTATTTAATTCTTTTGTTTTATGACACTGTTTTTTTTTTTTTGTGCTGGCTTGGTTTGTAAAATCTAATCATTAAAAATGAATAATTAAATTCACAGGCATTTGTGGGTTCTATATTATAAGAAATTTTTTTTTTAAAAATGCAAAGCAAAAACATATTTACATAACTTGTTGTAGTGAGCAAGAATAACAGTAAATCATATCATAAACTGACTGATTCAAAGAGAAGCAATTGTAAATTATGCATAGATGCCATTATCTTACATCTTCTAACATGTCTGCTAACATGGTCTGAGTGCAATGTGTTAGATTTTATAGTAGCCTCACTTTGATTTTATGTAAAAAAAAAAAAAAAACCCCATATTAATGAAAATGTCTTTAAATAGCCTATTACAGGACAAGCTCTTTCCATAGAGGTATAATAAAAGAGAAGAGAGTATTCACAAAATTTTCCAATTTCTAGTTGATGAGAGTTTAAATGCTTTTCCATTCTGATTTTACCCTTGAGCTAAGAATAGATAAATAACCATTTACTGACTAATATTAGAAGGTTAGCTAAATTCGCTGCAGATTGATTGCCTTAATAAAAAAAATTCCCCCAAATCTGTTGAAAAAATGTTGGCTACATGTAATCCCAGATAAGTAGCATCATATGGATTTATTTTTCCTTGTTTATTTATGTTGAGGTTCTACAATAATATATATTAATCTTATCAAGCCCATTTAATTTTGTTTTTCTTTGGTACATTGAAACAGATATAAATATGTCTTTCTCTCTATACTGAATCTATAAAGGTACAGAAGATTTTTCCTTTCTTCATTATATATTAAACCAAATCCATAACATTTTAAATATTTAATTCTTTTCTTAAGCAAGTTATCCTTTAAATAGAAATAACTGAAATATGAAGTAATTCTTGATTTCAAGCATGAATCCTATTTCTTTAAACTTGATCACTATTCTGTGTTATTACTGGTTTATGATCTGAATACAATCTGATAAATTTTGAAGCTACTTCTCTTTTACTTTGATTTCCTATGAGTTGAGTTATTTTAATTCCTTCTTTTAAAGTTGAATAATTTTATATTGTATTAATTTCATTATCAATGAAAGCATTTTAGTATCTTTTATTAGCTCATTATGATAATGGAAGATATTGTATATAGTAGTCAAATTCCGAATTGTAAACTGTGATAATACAAGTCTCTCAAAGGACTGGTTTCAATGAAACTCTCTTCATAGCTGTTTCAAACTTATTTCTATAATGACATAATGAGCTAATAGAAAACAATATTATTATGAATTATAGTTATGTGATATTTCAATGACATAAGTAATTATATTACTTTTATTCGTCCTCTAATTTTTGAATTTATAAAGCATAAATTAATTTTATCATTCTTCTTATGCTAAAACTAAAAAAGTATGTATTCATTTTATCTTTGTTTCAATATTATATGTATAAAAAGCACATTCCTTCATTCAATGGCATAGCCTGAGCAAGTAAAAGGTCTATAAACTTGAAAAATGATTTTCATGTGCATTAAGTTTTTTGAAGTATTATATTCTTATTCTCACCTCATATTTTCTTTATGCATTGATAAAATAATTATAAAACAAACAAATCCATCTTTCTTAAATCACTACAACAATGCTTATTTGATTTTTTATTAGAACAATTTAACAGTTTTGACTGATCAGCAGTCTTCTTCAGAATTAAAATATATGTCAATATAAATGATTCAAACATTATAGCTAATTATAAATTAAATTCTTTTTATATTCTATGATATCAATAAATATATATTAATCATTAAAATTAATCCCAATATTAATAACAATCTCAATTTTTTGTCAAGGCAACCTCCTTTTAACAATAAATGTGGATTCCATCTTTATTGTTAAAAGGAAATTGCCATGACAACTAGTTAAGATTGTTGATTGTTATTGATATTGGATTGTCTAACTGTTGACTGATTTTAATAATTACTTATAAACCCATTTAGTCTTGAGCATTATTACACTTATTAAATATATACTAAATGTATATCCTCAAAGTCTACACTACATTTGTATCACAATAAAGTTAAAGGCAGTAAGTCCTTGCCCTTTATATTTACATTTTTCAAACTCTTAATACATTAAAACCATATTACAACTAAATTAAATTATTTTAATATTAAAAAATTATAAAATAACATTCATAAAAGTTTGAATGTTCTAAATAAATTTATATTACAAGCTTTTGTACTTAATAGATATCAACTTTCATATTAATCTGTGAAAGTCGAGGATAAATTTAATGATTCAGTCAGTACACTAAAAAAATAATAACATATAGCTATCTGAGTACAGTAGGTCAAAGCTCATTAGGAATAAATATTTGAATCTTTTCTCAGAATAATTTGATAAAGGATCAATTCAAATGATTACATTATTGAAAGAAAATCATACCTAAACAATGTCAATTAAGCATTTTCATAATTAATAATTATTAAAAACAATTGTTTGGAAAGAATTTAATGAAACACATCATTTCCCTTTTGTTTTTCATATTCTTAAAAAAATACAGATATTATTGAAAGATCTAGTAAATTAAAAATAATAAAAGATTTTAAGAGAAATTCAACTGACCAAATCAGATGTAATGAATTTGTTGTGCTAACTATTGAGCATAATGAAGCAGCCAAAATGGATGAGAGAAAGTAATCTGTGATTTTGCATAAGTGAGAAAGGATTTTTAAATAATTAAAAAAAATACTAATAGAAATGAATGAACAAAAATTTAACATTTTGAAATGATCAGAGGGGCTTTGGGATATTTGCCTTTGGAACCCATAACTTGAATAGCAAATTCAGAAAAGGATGGGGAGGTGAAAGTATAAAACTTATCTTTAAACCAAAAACAACTTGCAAATGTACACACACAAAAAAAAATCTATGTTTTTAAAGAATGTGTAGCAAAATTTAAAAAATAGTTAGGGAGAGGGAAAACATATCTTTAAACAGGCACCTACCATAAAGTTAATACAATTGTTAAAAAGAGATTTTATTTTGTTTTTTTTTTTTTTAAAAAAAAGGTTGGGTGGGGAGAGAAGTATTTCTAAATCAAGCTGTTGAATATGAGCTTAAAATTAGAAAATATTGGGGAGTTAATGTTTTTTAAGAATGATTTCTACTAGATTTTAAAAAAGGAATAGGCCAACTATTGAAAAAACTTACAGAAACCATAGTTATTATATATAATATAATAAAGTTAATATATAAATTACTTTTAATATTTGATTAAGTTTTTACTCACATACAGTGTCTTAATGGGTACACACAGTTTATAATAAAGGAAGGAAAATGGTACTTATTCTTAATCTGTAAAAAAAAAAAAGTGTATCTAGAAAAGCTTGGAAAGGGGGATATCAGATTAATGGTTTTCCACCTAAAGTGCTAAAACACTTTTACCATTATTTAAGTTACATTAACTCCATGATTTTACTAACAAATAAGACAGAAATTTATATTTTAATATTTTGTGATAAAATTATGACTCTTTTTGCCCTTGTATTTCTCAAAGTTTTAATTCAGTTCTAACACTGATATGCTTATTTACTATAACAGTTTTGTAAAGATAATAATTTTAAAATATTTACTACCAGACATAATTTCTACATGGCTATGAATATAATTTCAAATCCAATAAGGGTTTTGAGCATTCCATCGATAGTTTTTCAATGAAATGGACGATTGAATAGTTGAAAAGGTGAGAAGGTTGAACCTATCTATTAAAGTTTGGGGAATTGCTATCTTAATATAAACCAATCACTGATTGTATCTATGTATTGGAGATTGTGATCTGGCCAACTGATGAGTTCTGGTTCGCATGAAATACATATATTGGGGATCGTATATCTTTTTCCATGTGTGTGTATTATCAGTTGCTTGAGATAAAGTGAAGAATAAATAGATTGAAAAATCCTGAGTTCAAATCCCTCTATTTACATATATAAAAAAATTCAGTGTAAGCAAATGAAATACTGCCTTAGAATAACCAGTAACATAGCAACTCTGATTACGATTAATATCATAGCTATTAGTAAGAAATGGTAAAGCTTTGGAATAATTATTCATTATTATGATCATCATAATGTTCAGTCCTAAAATAAAAGTGTGCATCAGCAACATTATTTTCACAAATTTTTTCTTTTTCTACATTTTTCTTTATTCTTTTTCTATATATAATATTTAAACAGCATTAAACTGTTGCACATGCGCTTTGGATTTTTAAATATAAAATGAATGAATACTAAACACTTCAACCACATGATAAATTGACTTATTTATTCTTTTTCAAAAAATTATAATTATCATGCTTATAATATCCTTTTCCAAATCGATTTAGTTTGACAATGCCAGGAGTTTCTCTTATTTGGAAGGCAATTATTTATATACCAATTTTAGAAATCTATAGTTAGTTATTGCTGAGATCAGCGTTTGTCAAACTCGTAGATATAAAGGCTCCCTTAGAGTATCAAGGAACAAGCCCCCCCCCCCCCGAAAGAAAATTCTTAACGAGGTATATATGCTGTTTTTGTAAAATTTTATTTATTTATGGCTAGTTTATTTAAATAATTTTCTTATTTGTATTTTCATTATAGTACAAAATATTTAAAGAATTCCAAATATTAAAAAAATTGAATAATACAACAGAAGAGATTTTTTTATATATATGTCAAATGCGTTGACCGGGAAGCGAACCCGGGTAAGCTACTTGGAAGGCAGCTATGCCAACAATTTAACGTGATGGATATGTTAATATTGCTACACAAAAAATCAATCTTAAGTGAAATATTTGACACAGCAACACTGAGACACACACACCCCCATTTCCGTTGTCAAACAAGATCTATGCTTATTTTTAATTAGTAATAGCAATATATATGTATATAAATCTAATTATCTACTTCTAATGCAAAAATTTGAAATTTATTTTCACAGCACATCTTGACAAGATCCTTGCCCCCCTAAAAAGTTCTACTACTAGTTTGAGAAGCCCTGGCTTAGATCATTGCTTAGCAAAAACAAAAAATCTCTGCTTGTATAAATGAAGTAACAATTATAATAGAATTAAATAATCCATTATAGGCAAAAGTCAAGCAACAATCATCTAGAGATGAACCTTGAAAATAAAAAAAAAAAAACATTACTCACTAGCATATTCACCTGCTAGTTGACAAGAGTTTTCTTTCATTGTATGATTAGCTAATATGGCCAAAAAATAAAAAATAAGCTTTCTTGGAAATTCTCAGAGTAACTCAGGAAAAGTATATGGACAGATTAACCATTAGACTAGGAATTCCTTATGTACGTGTATATGTACAAAAAAACCCACACTTAAATACTTAATGTTTTTTTAATACCAATGTAAATATTTATTTTAAAATATAGATATAAAATATAATACCATGTACAATAAAAGGGCGTATCCTCCCTTTTTATTTAAAAATATATGAAACATCATGTGATGATTAAATCTTAATAACAATAAATCATTTAAGTCTTTTAAAATATTGATATAAGATAGAGTGATGAGTGGTGGGTTTTATGAAAGTCTGTGCTCATATACCCAATATATTACGTATATTGACACAGGTATATAATAAGCCTGTATTTCAGTTAAAACCTTATAAAATATGTAATAAAGAAAAAGAACTCTACTCTAATGCCACCTATACTAAGGTGTTTGACTTATGTCTTCATTAATGAGCTTTGAATTCAAAGTTTGAGATAATGCAATATCTTTAAATCTATTTAACTAAAAGTCTAAAAATTCCAAACACTCCAACATGTTGAATTTTAGCCAGCTTGTGTGAACACATATACATCTAACTATAGGTTAGTAACTACATATTTTAGTATCCTCATTTCTTTATTAACTGTAGACAACTATATATCTAAGCTAAGAATGTTAAGTTACTTAATTTTTACAGAATATATGATAAAAAAACAAGAGCATGTCTCTATTCTAGTCAATCTAAAACAAAATGGAGTTAAATATGACAACTGGATATATAACTGCATTGCTTTCAGCTTTGGATTCAAAGTTTCAGTGATAAAATCAGAAAATGAGAGATAGAGACTTAAATAAACTAACATCTGATAATCATTGATTACCTACCTTACTACAAATGGCATTAAAGTAGAGAACTGCTTTGTCTATTGAAATTTGTCTGGGAATCACTAGAAAACAATAATAGATGTGAATAATGTTTCAAGCAGAAAGAGAATCATCCCTGAAAATAATACCTTTTATTCTGCTGGGATTAAATCTGGGATCTTTGGTTTAAATAGTCAGCAAATAATCATTGTTCCAGAGTCACATATATATGAGTGTGAGAGAGAATAAGAGAGTATCTTTGTATGTGCATATTATGTTAATTTGGTTAAGAGTTAAAGATTCATGGGTTGAAGCTTAATTTGTCACTACTGGTATTCAAAGTGTAATGTCTTACGATCCGTGATGATTTTTCTATCATGACGTCATTCCTTGAATGACTGCGGAACTAGACTATTATTGTCTGCGGTATGAATGGTAACCGTAACTAGTAAACAAATACTATTTGATAGCGCTAATTCGTTCTTAAAAATGATAACAAGTTTTTGGCTGGTTTGTTATTCTAGAGACTAAAACACTACACCAGTTTTGGCGACGAGGATGGGATACGCGAGATACTAAAAATATATATTATATTTTAATTCAACAGTGTTCTTTATAATATTATTTTAATCGTACGTAGGACGCCGAATTTTTTTTTTACTCAAACTTTGTTTTCTATTGGATTTATAATGGCAACTATTGGTTCTATAGCACCTTTCGACGCTGACTCACCGCAAATGTGGGATACATACGCGACACAGGTAAAATTCTTTTGTGAAGCTAATAATATTATTGCTGACGAAAAGAAACGTGCAACACTCCTCGCTGTCTGCGGACTACGAACATTAAGTATTCTTCGTTCTCTTATATCACCTGCATTGCCTCATGACAAGTCATATCAAGAAATAGTAAATATATTAAAACAGTATTTTAATCCACAACCTTCCGTTATTTACCAACGTTTTCAATTTCACCGTCGTTGGCAACGAGAAGAAGAAAATGTGAGTGCATTTTTAGCCGACCTTCGACGTTTGGCAGAGAGCTGCGATTTTGGTCTTTCACTAACAGAGCGTCTTCAAGATCAATTTGTCTGTGGACTTCGTGATGAAACTACACAGCGCAAATTATTAACAGAAGAATCTTTAACATTAGAGATAGCTATACAGCGTAGTTTAGCTGCTGAATCTGCATTGGTGCAGGTGCATGAAATCCGTGCCACAAACACTCCCATGTCGACTGTTGATCTTATTCAGCGAAACAGATCAACCTTACCTTGCAAAAATGTTTCTAGGTTTTCACTGTCTTCACAAACATCCCCTACACACAAAAGGAACATTGGTGCATCTCAATCGGGATCTCCACTTTGCTATGGTTGTGGCAGTCAACACAATCGAGTGGAATGCCCTTTCAAGAAAACCAAATGCCATTTCTGCCAGAAAATAGGTCATCTACAGCGTGTATGCCGAGCAAAACAACGCACTATTCCTGGATCTGCAAACCACTGCATGGCAGTAATGGAGACGGATGATGATGTAAGCCATATCCATGAAATACGCCGTGATGCTTCAACACCTAAATCCTCCGCACATGTGTACATTAATGGCAAGGAATGTAAAATGGAAATTGACTCAGGATCAGAATATTCTATTGTATCTTCTGACACACTATCTGAATTGTGCAATGGAAAAATACCTGAACTACATCCAGTAACAATTACATTACGGGATTTCCAGCACCACTCAATATTATTCAAGGGATATTGTGTTGTACATGTTCAGTATGGTGTATATTCATGCCATCTACGTTTATTAATAACAGAGAGTCCCTGTACAAACCTGTTAGGACGTGAATGGTTCACACCTCTAGGTATTTCATTAACTGGAGTCCATCTAATTACCGAACCATCTATTCAAGATATCATTAATGAATTTCCAGCAGTTTTCAGCTCATCTATAGGAACTTACAAGGGTCCAGCTGTATCATTGCCAGTTGATCCTAAATTTCCCCCAATCAGACTACGAGCCCGGCCACTACCACTTGCTATGAAACCTAAGGTGGATGTTGCTTTAGATACTCTGCTCCACGATGGGATCATTGAACCAGTGGAAAAACCTGTATGGACAACACCAGTAGTACCGATTCTTAAACCAACAGGAGAGGTGAGATTATGCGGTGACTACAAAGTGACAGTCAACAGAGCTCTTCAGAATCACCCATACCCTATACCTGCGGTACATCATCTTCTGACATCTCTTCCTCCTAGCTCTATCTTTGCAAAAATTGATTTAGCTAAGGCCTACCTACAACTTCCAGTTGATGATATGTCTGCAAACATAGAGACAATCATCACTCATCGAGGAGCCTTCTGCGTAAAACGTCTACAGTTCGGAATCTATGTTGCACCCGGAATGTTTCAATGTATTATAGACAATTTACTTGGAAACATTTCTGGAGTTTTTCCATATTTCGATGACATATTAATTTGTGCGTCTTCAACAATTGATCTATGTTCAAAATTACGTACTGTGTTTAAAAGGTTAGCACACAGTGGATTGCGGGCCAATAAAGAAAAATGTGTATTTGGAGTAGATTCTGTGGAATTTCTGGGTTATACAATCGACTGTAAAGGCCTGCATCCATCTCCAAGTAAAACAACTGCAATTCAAAATGCTTGCTCTCCTAGGAACAAAATAGAACTGAAAGCATTCTTAGGTCTTATAAATTTTTATAACAATTTCCTTCCAGATCGTGCAACAGTAGCTGAACCTTTACATCGTTTATTACAGACAAATGCTACATGGACTTGGACACCACAACATGAAAAAGCCTTTCTTAAACTTAAAGAGGCATTGATGTCCAATAATGTTCTAGTTCCATTTGACCCTCACCAAAGTGTTCTACTTACATGTGATGCTTCGCCTTACGGAGTAGGTGCAGTATTAAGTATGCAATATCCTGATGGATCATCCGCTCCAGTTGCTTTTGCTTCACGGACATTGTCTAAGGCTGAACAAAACTATGCACAAATTGATAAAGAAGCTTTGGCAATAGTATTTGGCGTGAAACGTTTTCATCATTTCCTATTCGGAATTAAATTTAACATTTGTACTGATCATCGTCCGCTGCTTGGCATTTTTACCTCGGATAAACCGACACCAATAATTTTATCACCCCGAATGCAAAGATGGACACACATCCTCAATGCATATTCTTTCAAACTGGAATATAAACCAGGAAAAAAAAGTTGCAAATGCAGACGCGTTGAGCAGATTTCCACTTCCATCAACCGAATGTGACAATCCAAACATGAATGGTGTCTTTTTCTTGGAGGAATTGGAAGATCCTCCTGTAACTGCTGAACAAGTTGCACATGCAACACGAAAAGACTTTTTGTTATCAAGAGTAAAAAACTATATTTTCACTGCCTGGCCAAGTAGAACCACAGACACTAAACTTCAACCTTTTCTTATAAGACGCAATGAGTTATCAACACACAAAAACTGTTTGCTTTGGGGGTCACGCGTAATTATTCCTTTTTCTCTACAGAGAATTGTTTTTAACGAACTTCATTTGGGTCATTCTGGCATCGTGAGAACCAAAGCATTAGCAAGATCATACGTATGGTGGCCATCAATGGATAGGGATATTGAGAATCTTGTGGGCAAATGCAAAAATTGTCAAGTCATAAGACATGCTTGCCCCCGTGCTCCAATTCACCCTTGGGAACCACCATCCACACCATGGTCACGACTGCACGTAGATTTTGCAGGCCCAATCAATGGGCAAATGCTTTTTGTTGTTGTTGACGCCTATTCAAAATGGGTAGAAGTGCGCAGAATGCCTAAAACAACCTCAGTTGCAACAGTCACAGTACTACGAGAACTATTTTGTACCCATGGAATACCAGAGTGTGTAGTTTCGGACAATGGACCCCAGTTTGTTTCTTCAGAGTTTTCTACTTTTCTTGCTAGTAATGGAATTCACCATGCACGAATCGCACCTTACCACCCATCAAGTAATGGTCTTGCGGAGAGGGCTGTCCAGTCTGTGAAGGAGAGCCTAAAGCGTATTACTCATGGAAATTGGGAGCAACGTATTGCCCAATACTTTTTGGCTCAGCACATAACTCCATCTACAACTACAGGTTTGAGTCCAGCCGAAATGCTCTTTCATCGACGCCTTCGTACATGCCTGGACTTCCTTCATCCGGATAGAGCCCCAAAGTCAGCACCATACAAACATCATCGGTTACGTGAATTCCAACCAGATGACACAGTATTTACACGAGCAGCAGGAAGGGGTTCTCCATGGATTCCTGCTATGGTAGAACAGCGTACAGGCGCTCTGTCATATGAAGTACGAACTGATCTTGGTTTACAACATAAGCACATTGATCAGTTGCGCTCAAGAACAGTGGACACTTTTCCAACTGTCTCATCTCCTGCTGAGGAAACACCACTTGCCCAAAATTCTCTACCCAGTGTGACACTGGAAAACATAAATAACCCGAGCTCAACACATTTCCATCCTACATCTTCAATTCAAACTCCAAAGGCTTACAGAGAACACCCTCAACGTCAACGCCGTCCACCAGTGCATTTCAAGGATTATGTTACATACTAAGGGGGAAGGAGTGTAATGTCTTACGATCCGTGATGATTTTTCTATCATGACGTCATTCCTTGAATGACTGCGGAACTAGACTATTATTGTCTGCGGTATGAATGGTAACCGTAACTAGTAAACAAATACTATTTGATAGCGCTAATTCGTTCTTAAAAATGATAACAAGTTTTTGGCTGGTTTGTTATTCTAGAGACTAAAACACTACACAAAGATCATATGATCTGTGGAGGGACTAACCATTTAATTATTATATTAATATTTAATTATAATATTAATGTTCTCAGACATAAGTGTAAATAACAACTTAAGATTAAATTTGATTTTCAAACAATAATAACCAACTTATAATTTTCTTGAGTCACTATTCTTAAAAATATATTTTTTAATTTTTAGTTCTAAATAAATAGATAAGTAGACAAGAAACAAGTTTTCAAAAAAAATATTAATTTACTTCCTTTTTTTTTTCTTATCAAAGTTTTAAACATATAAACCAAAACAAAATCAAATTATGAAAAAGTTATATTTCACGTCATAGTTAAAACAAGGTAACAAATAAAATATTTTATATATTGCAATTAAAAAAAAAAAAATTCCACATACAATTATTGATGTAACAAATCCCAGACAAGTCTGCAAAAAAACTAAATTATTGGTGTGCTTTATATATATAATAATTTTTTTATAAATTAATTGAATCATAGTAAAAATGAATATAATCATTCTTTATCAGATACTATCTCACAAAAATAAATCCCTCCTGAATTTTATTAATACTATTAAAAGTGTGAGAAGAAAAATAAAACTAAAATAATGCCATATAATATCTGCAGAGAAAACAAACTTGTTATTATTAATACAGATGAAAAGTTTCACATGTAATTAGCTTTGTAATAACTTGTTCTAACGCTAACGAAAAATTAACGACATTGTGAAACTTGTTAAATAGAAATTCAACAAAGCATGCTTGATAACTCTCCAATAAAATTTAATTTGCATTTTACAGTTAAGGATTTTTTCCTTCTTTTTATAACCAATTCTATACGTAAGGGCAAGTGTTAAAAAAATGGTCTTCTTCAATGAAGAAGCACTGTTACCAGCACAACTATCTAGCAACCATCTTCTATCAATGTTTTATGAATCTAGCTATATACTTGCAAATTTCAGACAAGATAAAATTTTAAACCCAAGCAAACTTGCTTGTCAAGCTTTATGGGTCTGACATTTAAGTTTATAAACTATTTATTTACTATGATCAAAACCATGGGATGTGTGAAAACTTCAACCCATTAGCTTAAATAACAAAATGTGCAGAGAAGGTATCATTTCAAGTGAGAAATCTCAGTAATTATAAATTAATCTAAAGATCTATTTGATACTTCTATCCAGTATCTATCAAATATTCATGTTTACTCTCATAGCTCTCAAACATAATGATTAAAGATCTTAATGCTATTAAAAACAAAAATATACACATAACATTACACTACTGTTGTGATTTATAGAGTTGGGGGTAATTAAAAGTTTTTTCTGCTCCATTAAAGCACATTCACATCCATTACCTTTTATACATAAAATCACACCTACAAAACAGTTTACTATGTCCCAGTATACTTTTATCTCCATCTCATTTATATCTGTCATTTAAAAGCAAAACATATTATCTACCTAATAATCACGTCTCCATCATTTTTTCCAAATATACTTCTTCTGCCTTCATTGTAATAAATAGGTAATCATACCCTCAGTGCATATTTTCATCTGTTTTTAAAGGTTATATCTTCATCTTTTTGCTTATATATTTATTAGAAAAAATATTACCATTGAAGTGCTTGAACTATTTATGCATATTTCTGATATAATTTTAATTTCACACTTTTCAATGATTGAACATGCCTTAAATGAAGAAACTAGATCACTCACACTTTTCATCAACTAATTAGTAGCAGCCACTTACACATGAATATGCCAACTTCAGAAGAGAAAAAAGGCAAAACAAAAATAAAAAATCCTAAAGATGAGTTTCACAATAACTATCAGTCCAAGAAACACCAATATATCTACATATAGAACATACTAGCTTATTCTTCTCTTTAGCTGATATACTTTGGTGCTGTTCTTAAGAAAACTTTTTCTTTCTGAAAGATTTCAACATCATCTAATTCTTAACTATCCAATGAATTCTGTCAAACATATCTTCTCACTGATAATATTCTACTTCTTGAGATTGACTTCGACATAATCTTTATAACATAAACAGGTTCTGCCTCTTCCTGTAAAAGCTATGCTCAAGATCATTATAAAATATTTTGAAAGAAATGTAGTAGTTCATTCTTTTCATTTGTCCAAATCGAACAAAGATGCAATTTACAATAAATTGATAAACCTATTTGATTAGTTGTATAATTTTGCCATCGAATTTTTTTAGAATTTTGCAGAGTATGCTTAAATGAAACTTTTCTACTACCTTTACATCAATAAGATATCCAAGTCTGAACTTCTATGCAATAGACTGATTAAAATATCAATTCTGTAAATAAATAATGTACTTGTAGTAGTTATTTCATTATAGTGAAATACTCTCTTTAACTTGTCAAAGGCAGTAGCAGCATATTATATTCTGTGCTGCACTTCAATATGTAAGTTCACTTTTCTACTTAAAAAAAAATGCTATCAAGATATTTAAATTGGTTTACATTCTCAAGTTGATAACCATCCAAGCTAAACACTGTAGAATATATTCCTTCCATCATTGACTGATAAAAAATTTGAGTTTTTGTAATACTAATTACTAAAAAAATGTCTTTATGTCTTGCACATAAAACATTAAGTATATTTTATAGATCTTTTCAATTATCAAAAATATTATAATTGTCAGCATACTATAAATCTAGAATCCAAGAAGATGAATTTTTTATTTTTGCTTTTAATTTATTCAAATTTAAAATTCCATTATCTAACCTATATCACATCTTGATCCCTAATTCATTAAGCTACTTATAAACAATTCCAAAGATTACTATCATAAAAAGAATTAGTACTCATCCATGTCTAACACTATATTTCAAATGCCTCAATTTTTCCACATATAATAAAACTTCCTTACATTCTATTATATAGAAGCTGCATGATACAAATAAACTTTCATGATTTAAAACATTACCATAACATAAGACTGTTTGATTGGATCAAATGCCATAAAACAACAAATCAATAATACTGAGTCTCTTCTAAACATTTATCTATGATTGGAAGCAACCTATTCAAAAAATGTTTACCTTTGCTATAATGGTACTAATGATATTTCATGATAATTACTCAATCCTGCCTATTCCCTTTAATTTTAAAAATCACAATAATAAAAGAATCTTTAATTTCAGACTGAACAACTTCACAAATGTTTATATTCCTTAAAAAAAAATTCCAATATTTTTGAAACTAGCATATCATCACCATATTTTAAAATTTTTCCAGGTATCTTATCAGGATCTGCAACCTCTTCATGTTTAGGAATACAAAGACCAGTTTTATCTTTGCTTAGCTGGATGCCTTTGTCTAAATTTAAATGAGTAAATAAGAATATATCATTAAAAAACATCATCTCAATTCTTGTATCATTATATAAAAATTGCCTTGAATTTTTAGGTCATATTTCTGAAGCATGGAATTCTTTTAAAGAACATATTATGGATTTAAATAAACCTATTCTTGAGTTCATTAAAAAGAAGAGTCACACCTGTTTTTCAGACATTATTAATGATTTAATTAAAAGAAAACATGTCACAATTTTTTTCTTGACAGAATAATAGATTAAAGATGGAATTTCATAATAAATACAAAAATATGAAAGTAGAAATTCATCGACAGACAAAAAAGACTTTTAAAAAATTAATGGTGGATTATAACTGCAAACAAATTCAGACATTCAGTGATCATGCTTATTCTAGATCTTTTTTGAATGCATTGAAAGCAACATATGGACCTGAGAGATAGAAACCAATCCTATTAGATTGAGCAATGGCACTCTTTCATATAGTGACAATGATATTTTGAACATATGGAAGGAGTATGTTGATCATTTTTTGAATAAAGATACAATAATTGAGATGACAACTTTTAATGATATATACATTTTGTCTAACTTAAATTTGAACAAAGACATCATTCTTTGTAATCTTAAAAATGCAAAAGCTGAAGATCCTGATGAAATAGCTGCAAAAGTTTGAAAAAATTGTGGTAATATATTAGCTTCAAAAATATTGGTATTTTTTTGAAATATCTGGACCCAAGAAAGAACCTTTTATTGTTACAATTTTTAAAATAAACTGAATAGACAAGATTGCAGTATTTACTGTGTAATATCATATTTATCTATTACAGAAAAGATATTTTCCAAAATGTTGTTGAATAGGTTGTTTTTAGTTATAGATGAATGGATATCAGGAAAGTGATTTATATACTGCTTTTATTGATTTGAACAAGGCATCAAGACTATGGCATTGTTTGGAATTAGTAATATTATACAGCATGTATATGATGGAATGAGAAGAAATATTATTACATGAGGAAAATGTGAGGCATTTGAAATAAAAGGTGGTGTTAAACAAGGATGTATAATTGTTCCGACATTTTTTAATTTTTATAATAGTCTTTGAAATTATTTACAGGCAGCTTAATCAAACAGGTATAAAGATACAATACAGGTTTAGTAGTGGAATTTTTAATTTCAATCAAAAGTGAAATCAAGAACTTCTTGGATTCTAGATTTATAGTATGCTGATAAGTGTGCTATTTTTTGCTAGTTCAAAAATTGATTCACAGAATGTTCTTGATTTTGGATTATCAAACAATTATAGAAGAAAAATGTTCAGGAATTTTTAGTCTGGATGGTTATCAGCTTGAGAATATAAATCAATTTAAATACCTTGGTACTTTTACAATTAGAAAAGAGGATTTAGATGCTTGGGTACAACACAGACTCCAATGTGTTGCTGCTACTTTTAAGAAGTTAAAAGATAGAATATTTCATCACAAGAAAATAACTATTGTGACTAAGTTAGTTGTATATAGAGCTGCTATTTTACCTAATTTATTATATGGAAGTGAACCTTGGACACCTATTCATGCAATGTAGTCATCAGAAAAGTTTCATTTAAGGCTGCTCTGTAATATTTTAGAAATATAATGACAAGATCATAAAAACAATCCGTATGTTCTTTAGTTTGATGGATGTGATGCTACTGAGTCCACTATTGTAAAATCACACCATTGGATTGGACATGTAAAAAAATGAATAATATGAGACTTTCTAAAGGGCATTTGGTAATGTGAGCAAGGTTGGGAAAGACAAGCCATGTCTTCATTAAAAGGATTATTTCAAAGACATTCTAAAGAAGTGAAATGTTAATTGGTTTCCATTGGAAAATATGGCAGAGAATACAGAACCACAATTAGATATAGCATTGAAATATTTCAAAAGAAGTTTCTACTGAAGAAATTAAGAAAGCATCATGAAATATTCAGTTAACAGAAAAATGAACCAGTATGTTCTATATGTGGATGCATTTGTAGTTCACAGATTGGTTTCTAATGTCATAGGAAAACTCATTTCTAGAGTAGTTTTTTTTTTTCTTTTTGGAGTTGGAATGGCTATACTCATTTATGAGTGGATATTTATTATTGATACTTTAAAAGGATTAAAATATTATTTTTGAAAACTACTGTTAGATTTAATAGGACTAATGAAACAGATTTAGGATTAGTAGATGTTTATATTTCTTTTGCAATTTTAAAAATTTTCAATCATTTTTACCAATCATTGAACTTCTCTTCTGCCTTTAAATCTTTATATTGATTATGAAGCTCCACATTCAACATATTTTTAAACTGCTTCATAGTTTCACCTATATTTCTAAGTCATACTTATTTCACATTATACAGAGAATAATGTGCTTACCAAAATTAATCCTTATTTACATGAATAAAGTTTTTCTTCAAAGCTGTTGCTCTTCTGTTAACAACAAGCGTATTTTACTTGTAAATAATCTTTCCGTTATGATTATATTAAGAACACTTTTTTTTAGAAAAGTTTAATGCTCTAAGCTTAATCTGTGAGAAATGTAGTTTTTTAGTATATGAAATGCTTACAGCCAAAAGGTTTTCGGTGTAATTGCACAAAGCCAGTTATGAGAAAATACAACGTACTCTTGATAAAGTCCCCCCCCCCTCCAATTTTCTTTTCAGTTCGGGTAAACAGAAATAATCTTTCTTACAAAATTGTTTTGGTACATATTAATTTTAGTTTGGATAAATAAATGAATTAACTTTTAAAGATAAATCATACAGCTATCCTTATGTTTAAAAATTGATCCCCTCCCCTCTTTTCCCATCGAATCTATTGAAATCTAATTTATTGAATAAATTTTAATTAACCAGATGGGAATACCCAAAATTAAACAAAATGAAATTAGACAAAACACAGTATTAATATTTGTAGTACTTTTGTCATTAGTAAAGTTTTAAACCACCAAACATCACATGATCACCATTTCTTATGCTTGCTCATAACTGTATGGAGAGTTTTGCCTGTTTTAATAAAGTTATATTAGAATTGTTTGAAAAAATATCCCCATCAAGCATTTATTTCTTTTCTTTTTTCAAATGTAAAATAATATTAGTAAACAAAGATGATGGAAAAAAATTATAACAAATGCTGATATATATTTCTATATGCATATATTTAAAGAAAATCACTTTGGTGCCTTTAATAACTTTTATCTAATATTAGCTAGAAGATTAAATAGCTAACTAATGTGACTATAAGCCAGATCCATAAAACATTTCTTTGGAATCCGTCTATATAAAAGTCTCTAAGAAATGGTGAACCATCTATGATAATCAAATAGTCTCAATTAGTTTTTTTAAAACTTACTGCCTATCATTTAAATCTAGCAATTGACAAAAATTTAAATATTACACATATATGTACATGTAATAGTGTTAATATATTTGCACACCAGATTCATGATCTAGTGTTCAAATATGAATAAAAGTGAGAATTCCAAGATTTTTTTTTCGTAAATCATATCCTCTGTAGTCTAATCTATTAGTTGGTAAATGAATGCCTTACTATTCTTACTAGAGAATGAGAAAGGAAAAAAAAAACCCTACATCAATAATCAACTAATGGATTATTTAACCTGATAATTGGAAGGAAGATTGGGAAGATCTCTGTGCTATAATGGTTTGATTAAGACTGTCTTATTTTGTGTGTGTGTGTGTGCATTTTAACAAAAAGAAATGTAGTATTAATATTCTGGAAAGCCATGATTGGCATGCGTCCAAAGAAAATTATATAAAAAATAAGTAAAAAATAAAAAATGTGCATATGTAAACAAATTTAAATATTATTAAAGATTAAAATAGATTAACAATAAAGATTGTCAAACAGATACAAACAAAAACAAAAAGCAATGGCAATTTTTAAATAAAACTATTGTAAGAATTCAATAAACATAATTCTTTATATGCTGCAAAAATATTTTATGCAATTAAATATCAGGAACCATGCTAATTAATCAAGGGCAAACATTATTTAATGAAAGATGAAATCAAAAATATATATTTATAATAAGCCAAATAAATCTTACAGTAACATCTGGATTTTAAAAAAACAAAAGAATGTTGTATTTTATCATAAAGAAATACAGATAGTTTGCAGTGAATTATAATGATAAAGTGAAAAATAAAAGCATTGTTCATTAATAATATAGATTCAATAATAAACAATAAAATCTAATAGTGTTTATTGAGGACATTTTGGAAAATGCATAATTAAATGTATGAGTTTGTAATTTATTTTATTTTTGTTTTGAATATGATATTGCCTTTGAAAAAGTGTATCAAAAATGTATTAAGGCTACATTTAATGTTCTTAATATTTTCCCCATATAAGAAATAAATCATTTTTATTTTTACTTTTTTATACATTTCTAAAAAAAAAAAAAGTTGATATTCTTTTAACTGATTCTCAATACTACACTTTGATTCTCCTATGTATAAAACTTTGCATTTACATGTAATTTGCGACAATATTATTTTTTTATTTCAAAGATATGAAATTTTTTAAATTATTTACCAATTTATTAACATTAGATGAAATGTAAAATGAAACATTATATAGTTTATAATAAGAGTTAGATAAGTTTTGCAATGCAATAAATAACTGACAGTTGACTATGCTTATTGTTAAAAGGCCTAAGTGGTTTAGCACAGTTGGTCAGATTGAGAATAAGATCCTAGAATCAATTTCAGTTCTATCATTTCCAGCACTTAATCTTATAAACTCTTGAGTGATAAAGCTATTTGATTTTTTATTTTAATTGCTAAACTTCCTCTAATAAACCCATTGGTGAACAATGTGCTACAATCAAATTACTTTATGAAATCCACATAAGATGTGTGAAAGACATTTTAAATTTGATAGAACATATATTGAAAAGGGAAAAGCAACATCGGTGTAACCTTAAGAGCAACTAAACACTTCTGATATCAAAAAGTTGTGGATAGATACAAAAATGGTTTAAATAATTATATTCAGATTGTGTATTTTAATAAATAAATATTTTTTTTGTTAATTATTTTTATTTACTTAATGACTTATTATTTAAACAATTTCTTAATATTACATTTTATTCAATGTTAAATAAATTGTTTTTCACACTTCATTTTGCAAAAATTAAATATGAAAATAAGATCATTTACTTAATAATTTGTTAGCACATCTTTATTAGAGATGCACATATCAAAAAAAGTCTGAGAGACAAAAATTACAATGACTATTATGGCAAAAAGATCAAACATTTCTTTATTACTGAAAATAGAGTGCTGGACACATAAGAAAAGTTCACAGAATTCATATCCGAGCAGACTACCAAGTACAAAGAGGACTTTTACACAGTTTAGTAGATTCTCTTCATTTTTTGCAGTGGTTGGTCATTAAGAAATAAAACATGCATCCTCACATTATTCAGCAATTTATTGAAGAAAAGAAAGCCAGGCCTTTAAAACAGAGCACCAGTTGCAAATATATATTGTAGTGGAACAGATCCTGACCTTGTATAGTATTAGAAAGTGATCTAGGATTCCTAAATTTCTAGGCTCATAACTACCCTTATTTCAATCTGAAGAGAGAATATGTTGGCATTCCCACATCAAATATATCCATATATACTCATCCCTCTTCTTCATCCCAAAATTCCATTAATCCCAGAATTCGAGCTTAGGGAGAATAAACATAATATTCTATTTAAGGGAATATTCATATTACTATCTTTATTGCACGAGTGTGTGATAAATTGATAAATGGATAAAGAAAAATGCAAAAGGCCAATTTTAATTTGAAATCATATGTTTAACAAATTTATTCACAATTATTACAAAGTATTCAACAAAAGATTATAACACAAGCAATTAATTTGTTTAGATATCTATAAGTATTTTTTGATCAATACAGTTGATATTTATTAATCCAATCCCTCCTTTCCCCTCAAAGAGTAATCATTCAATATCAGTATTAACAAAAAAAAATTTAAACTTGTTATTATATATATTGTAATGTTTATTTATATACGTTGCAAATATATTGGCATGTGGTAAAAGCTAAAAAAATAAAGGTAAATTTAGATATTTTTTTTTTCCTTTTTTTTTTTTAAAAAAAAAAAAAAAATCGTACAATGAAAGTTAAATTATTCTTTCATTTTTTTTTTATGTAATTAGAAAAAGTTAAAATTGGAGAGAATAAAAGACACATATTACCAATCTAGATAAGAGAAAGTAGAAATATTTCAACTAATTAAAGATGGCAGAATTATGCTGAAAAAAATAAAGACTTTGTAACATAAATTTTATAAAGAATATATAAGATTATCAATGTATATTTTGACAAACAAAAGATATGCGCAGAAGTCTGAAAACCGGACCTCTAGTATAAAAAGGAGGGATTCGTTTGGAGGAACGTCTTGGTTTAGCTGATATTCTTTTGGTTGGTTTTGGATTAAAGAATCCAGACCACTCTACGATGAAAAAGTTATTCATACGAGAGTAGACCGGAGCTTTAGCTGACATCGTTATCGATGGACACCAGAGAAGCTTACGCGACTAGCCTATGGAACTAGCACCAAGATCAACTAATAATCAAAGACCGTGAGCTCAATTCAACCCCGAAAAACTATGCATAGTTATCTACAACCATTGTGAATTCACTAAAACTTACCGGTAAGTTATACTTATTCCTGATTGTGACAAAAATTAAGCGTTTGCAAACAAGTCTTAAAATAATCCCGATATAGACATTAATTTTCTTATTAAAGAGACTTTCATTTAAATAATTTTATATAAGATCTTGGTAATGAATTGTAATAAGTGAACATTAGTAAATTACTTTATCCAACTGTTTTTTATAAATTGATTCATGTTCTCTCCAATTTAGTTAATTCGTAATTTAACTTACAAATATTTTTAGTTTGTTGGAATAAAAGAGATTTTACTTTTATCAACCTTTTTCATTGTGCGTTATTCATAATAGTTATTAATTATTATTGAATTTATTAATATTATTTTAGTGATGTTTAAATATATAATTTACCTTTTCCAATGTGTTTAATAAATTCCAGGAATAATAATATTTTTAAAAAATAATAATTCTCATTACGGTATGATGCAATACTGATTAGTTTAAAAGTATTTTCTTTTTTTATTTGCGAGATGTGCTGGCGACATATTTCAGCAGTCTCTTTAGAATAAAAGGATCTGGCACCCATATTGAATAAATTAAAAGCTGATTTCATCAATAGCATAATTCTCAACAATTAATAGGCCACGTTTGATCAGGAAATATAGTTATGTTTTTTAGAAATAGAAATACAACTTTCTTCTTTTCGACATAACTTGATCAACTCGCGCGCAGTTTATATTAGCATGTAGCGGCCTAGCAAAACGGAAAATGTTATAATGGCTTACCCAACTAGGGCTTTGATTTAACAACTACAACCTGAGATAAGTTGTAATGATAAAGAACGTTACAACGATGACCCAAAGAAACTCACAGCCAGAAAATAAATAGTAATTTTTTAAAAAAAAAAAAAAAATTATAAAAAAAAAAAAACTAACTAATTAAACCCTGATTATTAAAATATAAAAAATTTTTTTAATATGACTTCCAAAAAAAAAAAATATGTATATTTTTTTTTGATATGTCTAAAAAAAACACGATCATGGCTGATGTAGACATAAGTCACAAGCATTTGACCGGATAGGCGATTACTGAAGAGAGGAAAAACATAGCCCTGAGTCCTAGTACGCAGTATATTATTAACATAAGATCACCTTTATATGCCCATCAGACTATTTCTAGCAGGGATCCCAATAAAAAGGAAGGTGGACCAAGTTGCTGCAAGCCTGTAAGACTCAAAACGATGAGCAATGCTCGTTAGTGCTTATAACTTGGGCTTCTTATCGTTAATATTACATTAAAGCGGAAAGGACACAGATGAATGCGAAATATTTTCCATTCCCACCATGTTAGACCTAAAAGTGGGCGTTAAAGCCGAACATCGCTTGTAAATGAATCTACGGAATATATCAGCATGCTACTACAAAAAAAACAAAACACAAATATGAATTTAATAACTTAAAAATAAAATTAGTGTAAACCCCTATTTTATTCTCATCTCCTAGCCCTGGTGGTATTGTAACGTTTATTTATATACGTTGCAAATATATTGGCATGTGGTAAAAGCTAAAAAAATAAAGGTAAATTTAGATTTTTTTTTTTACTTTTTTTTTTTAAAAAAAAAAAAATAGCGTACAATGAAAGTTAAATTATTCTTTCGTTTTTTTTTTTTATGTAATTAGAAAAAGTTAGAATTGGAGAGAACAAAAGATACATATTACCAATCTAGATAAGAGAAAGTAGAAATATTTCAACTAATTAAAGATGGCAGAAATATGCTAAAAAAAAATAAAGACTTTGTAACATAAATTTTATAAAGAATATATAAGATTATCAATGTATATTTTGACAAACAAAAGATATGCACAGAAGTCTGAAAACTGGACCTCTAGTATAAAAAGGAGGGATTCGGTTGGAGGAACGTCTTGGTTTAGTTGATATTCTTTTGGTTGGTTTTGGATTAAAGAATCCAGACCACTCTACGATGAAAAAGTTATTCATATGAGAGTAGACCAGAGCTTTAGCTGACATCGTTACCGATGGACACCAGAGAAGCTTACGTGACTAGCCTATGGAACCAGCACCAAGATCAACTAATAATCAAAGGCCATGAGCTCAATTCAACCCCGAAAAACTATGCATAGTTATCTACAACCATTGTGAATTCACTAAAACTTACCGGTAAGTTATACTTATTCCTGATTATGACAAAAATTAAGCGTTTGCAAACAAGTCTTAAAATAATCCCGATATAGACATTAATTTTCTTATTAAAGAGACTTTCATTTAAATAATTTTATACAAGATCTTGGAAATGAATTGTAATAAGTGAACATTAGTAAATTACTTTATCCAACTGTTTTTTATAAATTGATTCATGTTCTCTCCAATTTAGTTAATTCGTAATTTAACTTACAAATATTTTTAGTTTGTTGGAATAAAAGAGATTTTACTTTTATCAACCTTTTTCATTGTGCGTTATTCATAATAGTTATTAATTATTATTGAATTTATTAATATTATTTTAGTGTATGTTTAAATATATAATTTACCTTTGCCAATGTGTTTAATAAATTCCAGGAATAATAATATTTAAAAAAAATAATAATTCTCATTACGGTATTATGCAATACCGATTAGTTTAAAAGTATTTTCTTTTTTTATTTGCAAGATGTGCTGGCGACAGATTTCAGCGGTCTCTTTAGAATAAAAGGACCTGGTGCCCATATTGAATAAATTAAAAGCTGATTTCGTCAATAGCATAATTCTCAACAATTAATAGGACGAGTCTGATCAGGAAATATAGTTATGTTTTTTAGAAATAGAAATACAACTTTCTTCTTTTCGACATAACTTGATCAACTCGCGCGCAGTTTATATTAGCGTGTAGTGGCCTAGCAAAACGGAAAACGTTATAATATATACTTGCTTGCTAATTTAGACTTTAGTAAAATCATAATTCATTGTCTCTAATATATTTATTGATTAATTCATATTAAATAAGTGGTGATGGTCCAGGATCCCCCCTTTCTATTATAATTTGTTTCTACAATGATAAAAAAGACCAATCATGCTAGAAGTTTTTAATCATATATACTGGGGGGGAAGGACAAGTAAATAACAAAATGATTAGTATCAACAAACAAACAACAAATAACAGTGTAACTGTACAAGTGTTAGTATTTAATGTTGGAAAGTATACAGTCTTATCTCTAACCCTGGTAATGATCAAATTCATCCACAAGCAAGTTCACATCTGACTCTATATTTTATTTCAATTTAAAATTGAACTAATAATCTTTTCCCCCTTTCTAGTATATCGAGAATTTATACCCACCATTAACCTATGGTAAAGGAAAGTCAACCCAAGATAAATCAAAGAGTCCATAAAGGAAAATGCCCTAAAAGGACTATCTATGTACTTATTTCTATAGTTCATGATCCAATTGGTTGAGTTCATGATGTTCTGAACTTCTCCCTTCTGTATAGAAGTTGTTAAGTTTACAGCTTCACATACAGATAGTAAAGTTGGTAGTGCTTTCAGCATAGATGAATAGATGCCGTTTCAAGTCGAATTCAGTTTTGGTGGTTACAGATCCATGGGTGACGAATCTCTTCCCATGAGGTAACTTTACACTTACCAGCACATAGTTCTATATGTGTCTTAAACATAATTGATCGGAGTCCTTGAGTTTGTTTAATAGCTAGATATTGGCTATTGGGAATCTCAAGCTGGAGTTGGTATAACTCTGGCTAAAAATTGAAAATAATCTAGAATAACTTTAAAGCTACTTCTGTGATTTCTAATTTAAAATCCATTAGTTTGCTAACTGTAAATCTGTCTCCTGTTATTATAGCTCTTATGTGTCTTTAATAAGATA
Source organism: Epiperipatus broadwayi (assembly GCA_028023455.1). Lineage (NCBI taxonomy): Eukaryota > Metazoa > Onychophora > Udeonychophora > Euonychophora > Peripatidae > Epiperipatus > Epiperipatus broadwayi. The sequence continues at coordinate 116,695 of JAQFVV010007142.1, read as the reverse complement.
TTCTCATTTAGTGTTTTACTTTAATGGCTGCAGACCTTTCTCTTTGAATGACAAGTTCGATCATAGTTTACAAAGTGTATGTGTTGATTAGTCAACAAAAGTTTCTGAACTGATTTTTAAAAAGGAAAGTCATTTGTATATATTTACTGTCCATCATCAAAATGAGGTTGTTCTTTTTAGTGTTAATTTGACTCTTTTAAATAGCAAGTTAATAGCAAGTTCAAGTTCATGCATTGAGTTGATTATTTATGCCATGTGTTATGATTTATATATATATGTTGGATTATTAATAATAAAAAAAAACATTTATTAATTCCTTCTTTTGTTTTTATGATTTTATCGTTTGCATCTAAATTTGATCATCTTTTTTCTTATACTGTTGTAATATGGGTATATTAAACAATAGTTTTTTTTTTTAAGTGTCATAGCATCGGCTGGGACGCGAACCCGCAACCCGGACAACTGCCTGCAAGTGCAAGGCAGTCGCGCTGACCTCTCGACCACCAATGCAACAATAGTTAATGAGAGGTTTTTATAATAATGGTAAGTATCAGTATTTAAGTTTTAAAGTTTAGTTTGGATTATGTATTTTATCTCATGTTTGTTTAATATTTAATTATAGAAATAATTAAATATTTCTCACCTAAAATGCTTGTGAACATTTTCATCTTTCAGGAATATGTTTTATTTGGGCTACGATCTCTATATACATATAACTTACTTTATATTGTATGTAGAGAATGTTGTTATTGTGGGTATTGGTGTCGAAGTAGATAAGGCTGTTTAATGGTTCTTGGTGGGATGTAAGATCACATCTTACAATATATATATATATATATTCAAAAGTAATAAAAAATTTGTATTTGTAATAAACCATGTGTACAATGAACTCTTAATCAATCATTCAAGCATGCATCATTTTCTCACATAGTTTGCTTTCTATGATACTGGTGTCAACACCATAGAAATGTATATTATTTTTTCCCAGCTCAATCATTCCTCAGACTGTTATTTCATCATAATTGTTAACAAATCTAGACCCTACATAAATAATATTTCTCACAAGTACAGCTTTTTTAAAAAAAATTCAAAATGACATGCTATGCACATAAAGGCATAACATTAATAATGTTCCAGTAAATAAATTTCTATAAAATTCTAATTATAAGTAATAATGTAAAATGCTTACAGAATAATGTTATAATTTTCCCAAAATATTTTATGATTTTATTACTAATAAATTCCTTTCAGCTTACGTTTGTGTCTAGACTCTTATTTAGGCATTTAAAACAAGATCTGAGAGTCAAAAATAGTTCACTGAAGTTTATTAAATGATGCATTTATTGTTTTAAATTAATATGCATGCTTTGATCAAATTAAATAAGCTACTATTACCATCTGAATTGATCAGTGGATGGGAAATATATGTATATCAACAATGCCAAAATCATGAACTGGCTTCAAACAGACTGAACTCTGCACTTTAAATTAAAGTAAATGTCACTAGATTTTAAATAGAAGTAAACCATTTGTTAGAAAAAAATGTTATACATGTATCTAATCAATATAATTAATATTAATCCTGAATTTTTTAAACATATGTGACTACTATGTTATACATATTGTATATATATGTAATAAATAAAGTTTGATATCTGTATTCGTTTCACAATATATGTAATATACAAATCAATATATATATATATGAACACACATATGCAAATAATAAATGTGGAATGTTCTGAATTATAAACTATGAGTTATATTTTATGTGTTATAGCAAATAATGTTCTTATCTATAATTTTTAATGATTCCTTGTATTATTGTTCTCCTGTGTACTTTTCTTTTTCTCGGATTCCATAAAAAAATGATCTACATTTCATTAAATATACAGCATTCTTGATAGAAAATAAACCACTTTCAAAGATATCTTGAGGCAACAGAATATATTTGTGATGGAGTGATCATTAATGCTTACTCCCTCCTTACTTTCCAATTTCTTACATAAAGTTAAAATCATAAAAATAGATGCATGCAATACAAGTACAGAAACTTTGAAATTAAATTCAAATAATTTTCTAATCAATAAAATGTTTAAATGAAACAGGAATAATCATGTATATCCATAAACTTTTCTTCCATTAACCAATTCCTGCAAAAATATTTTTATTGAAAATAAAAAGTTTAAATTTTTCATAAACAGAACCAGAAGAGTTAAAACATTTTTGACACATTTTCTTCCAAGAGCAGAATTGTTGCTATAGTTATGGCAACATCATTTATCTTTCTTGTGCCATATGGAAAATTCATATTTGAAAGAATAAAATATTTTCTATTCTTAAATATGATCTTTAAAATGTATAGATAAATTCTTTTTTCATTACTCAGATTCACCCTCTCAACTATTGGAAAATAGAAAAATGTTAATTATTAATGACTATTAAAAACTACTCAAAGATTTTTTTAAAAAAGAAAAAAGAAAAAGAAAAAACCATATATATATATAAATGAAAAATAATGTATTGGAAATCGAGTTTGTTGCGATGCGACGCGATATAGTTTCCCCTTATGAAAGTCAGGATCTCTCAACGATTATGCCCTGAGAAACCTGCTACCACCTTCCCTTCCCCAACCTAAGTTTTTCCTAAATTCTTCTCTATCATGCTCCATCCCATTTCCACAACATCACCTTGGTCCACTCTAGGGCCTTTAATCCCCTTTATCTTTTTCTAAACCCAGCATAAAAACCAAGAATCCACTTTCTGTATAATCACTTAGTTTATGTTTATTTTGCCATAACTTCATTAACTATACCCTTTCTGCTTGTAAACATTTACATTTAATTACCAGATGCCTAATATTTTTCATGCCTTTCTTACGTAACTTGCAGACTAAATCACTCACATTTCTCCATTTATGTGTATATTTCCTTGTTGCTAATGATTCTGTTCGAGCTTAAACAGTAAACTACTTTTCTTGCTATTATCGCAAAGTAACTCATACCAATATTCTGTTTATTTCTATATATATTTAAACTCTTTACACTCTCTATATTAGTTCTCCATTTCTCCAACACTATTTTTTATTAATGCATCTATTCTTCTATCCCATTCTTTGCCACTATAACACTCAACAATTCTCCAATACAAACATCCCATCTTTTGTACAAGTATACTGACATAAAATCTTTATCCAAATCTTCTGCATACTGTAAACCTTTCTCACCCATCTTGTTGCCTGTCCTTTCTTCGTAAACCAATTAAATATTATTTTGGCTATTCTTTTATTAAGTGAAGACTCTTTACAATGCCACTACCATCAAATCTTTAATGAAACAATGTAACCATCACTTTCAGCCTTTTTAATATATTATAAATTTAAAATCCCTCATGTTTATTTCACAATATTCAATTCATAGCTTCTCTTCTCTACATTACTTATCCAAATATTCTTATCCGACCCATCCATCACCTTTGTGGTCTACTTTTAAGCCTCTTAAAATCCCTTGGGATCTAGTTCATGACTTGTTTGCTCCTCAATTTGATTCTCTTAATTCGTTTATTGGTGTCAATGGCATAAGTTCATTCTCTCACCCATATAATAACGTTTGAATCCTTTTGTTAAGTCTAACACACATCCCTTAATGCTGTAGCACATTGTCTTAATATTTTGCAGGTTCTATATTTATTGTGTATTAAGCATCTAACTTGCATAAGCAAACATAAGTAGAATATATTTATTAACATTTTTTTCTTTCCACTGAAAGCACTCCCATTAAGTTTAATTCTATGACTGATTTCATCAATTATGTTGATTCATGTATTAATAATTTGAGCAAAGTATTAATAGCTAACTTCTGCTACTATCAATTTTTGCTTTCTTACTTTAAAAAAAAGACATTAAAAATTATTTCAGACTTTGTGTCAGTATATATTTTTAGCCCCACCTTTGTTCTTCCAACTGCAAGCTCTCTATATATAATCAAACAGCTTATTGCCTCAAATTTTATAAGAAGTTTGAGTATTGGAAGTTACAGGACTAAAGTTACTGATTCATGGACTTTGAGTTCCAGAGTTTATGATCCCAATCAATACTATCCACTTTTATATGTCAAAGTTCCAAAGCAATATTAATAAAAATAACTACATCATCTGCCAAATCCATATGACTTATGTAATCCAATTTCTTTGTATTCTATTTTAATCCAGGAAGTCCTTCTTGTAAAATTACTTTTAGAAAAAATAGAAGAATAACTGTGCCACATTTCTTTATTAATGTTAATCATTTTAATATCAACATGTAATTTTGTATACATGCTGTTTAAAGTATAATTCATAATGCCTCAAAGCTGCAGTGACCTGTGCAGTCTAGGGATGGATTCTAGAAGTCAAGGTTCATACCACCATGACTCAGTTCTGTCCTTCTAGCACTTGAACTTCTTATAAAATTATGAGCAATACCCATTTCAATTATTTTTTAAAGTTTTAATCATAGTCTAAATTCTTATAGAGTCAAATATTTATTTCATGATCTACATATCCAATGAGAAATGTCTCTCAATGGGTTTTTTTCCAATAATTTCTCTTAATACTTGTATGTGGACTAATATTCGGTTGTGATCTTCTTGGCTATAAATAATCAAGCTTGCTTCTTTAGTTGGCTGAGGTTCAAAGTTCTCTGAAGATGACTTCGAATAATTTTAATAAATCTTATACAGAGCTAAAAGAAGATTGATGGATCTTTAATTCCTAATATCTTCTTTTCCAATTTTTTTTTTTAAAAAATAACAATTGTAATCTTCCAATCATCAGGCACATTCTAAGTATTTACATTTTTTTGTTAAAACTTTGTACCTATTTATCTAAAAATACATTCTATCACTTTCTAGAACATATTCACTCTTTATGGATTTAACAGCATTCTCATCATTCTCATCTCTTTGTTTTAAATAAGCTTTTTCAACTGGTGTTGCTATTGGATAAGTTCATCGTTTTCCTCTTCTTTATTACTACATACTTATTCATAAAAATTATTCACCAAACTTTGAGATGATGCACTTGTTTTTTTATGAACTGAGCAGTCGTTTGTTCTTACTGCTGAAATAATTATCCCAATTAAAAAAAAAATTGTATCTTAAAAACATCTAATATTTACAAATGCAAAAGTCATGATAAAATTGTAATTTGTAGATAAAATCTTATTATTTTAGATTACACTTCAATACCCTATGTGGACAAATCTGATTATCCTGCGACCATGACCGTTCACTAGAATATCTAGCTCGGTTAAGTCAGGCTACCTAAAAACAATCCTGGATTTGCTCATCTTAAAAAAAACTTGAAGCTCCTTCCCATATTTGAAACACAAGATTAGGCAGGTCTGACATGAAAAATATTAATCACTACACATGAGACTTCTACAAAATATTTAAATAGGTTTACTGTAATATCTTAATCATTAAATCTTATCTTCTGATGGAGATTTTTAATAATAGCAGAAAATAAGATGATGACATGGTAATATTAGAGGAAATTAGCTTCAACAATTATTTGGTTATAGCAAATTTAGGAATGTTATAACAGCAAAGATAGTATATATTTTGTATCACTGTCCACTACTTCACTTATGCTTTATCAGAAAAAATAAAATAGTAAATAAAATAAAAAAACTTTAAACTAAACAAAATTTTAAATTCACATTACAACTATTTGGTAGCATGATCTATATGTTTGAAATTATAATCCATATCATTTGGATATATGATCTTTTGCATTTTATTTATCATCAGTTTTCATTAAACTATTATTTGAAAAAGTATCAGCATGCATATAATAATTTTAATATGATAATAATCACAATCACTTTTTTTTTCTATATTACAGTATTAAAAAACTCTTCAAATACTGGTTTTAATTTCATCTCTTTTATTTAATCTCAGGTGTTTCCTAAAACTAACTGAAATACTATATTCATAGGCACACCCAAACACTATAAAAAATATTTCCTATACTTTTTATTTGAAAATGAAAGATCCTTTTACGATAAAGATTATTTTTAGCACTTTCTCTTTAATTCTTAGAAATCTATTATATATAATATTAATAATAAACAGCGATTCAAAAAAGGATATGGTCATTCCAACTCAAAAAAAAAAAAAAAGACAGAAGAAACTACTCTAAAAATGAGTTTTGCAATAACTATACAAACCAATCTGTGAACCATAAATATGACCACATATGGAATATGCTGGTCCAATTTTTTGTTTACATGCTATTTTACAATATTTATTTTTAGTTTCCTCAGCAGAAAACTTTTCTTTCTGAAATACTTCAACACCATGTCTAACTGTAGCTCTCCAGTGTATTCTATTCTCTGCCGTATCTCTCCAATGGAAACAATTGATGTTACACTTTAGAATGACTTTGAAATAATCCTTATAATGTAGACAGAATCTACCTCTCCTATGAAACTCATGCTCAAGTTCATCAAAAAACAATCTTCATTTGCTTTATATATCCAATTCAACAGAGATGTGATTTTACAATAATGGGCTCAATAGTATCACATCCTGCAAGCTAACAAACAAATTGATTGATTTTATAATCTTGCCATTGTATTTTTAAAATTTTATGGAGCAACCTTAAATGAAATTTTTCTAATGCCCTTATATTCCTTCCAAAAAAACAATACACATACAGACAAAATGTTTATGATAGATATTTGTTTTAATACTAAATGCAACACTAAAAAGCAATGATTTAATTTATTCGTCTCATCTCTCAGTGTAATAAATTATTTTAATATTAATAAACATTGCTTTAGTAGTAATAAAATTTTCAAAAAAATATAAGTACAATATATTACATATATATGAATTATTTATTTTTAATAATTATTAAGAATATGTATATGAGATAAAGTAAAATATTACAGATGGACAAGCATATATTTATAGGTTACAATATGTATATTTTACATTATTTTTATTTATGTAAGTAATAAATAAATAATTGAATGACTTTATTATTTCATAGTTGGCAACATGTTTGAACACTGGAAGTACCACAATTGGAATCGATCTGAAGATCTAATTCTCCAGTCTGATACTCTATCATTGCATTAAAACAAGCATATCTATATAAATATATTGTACATACAGCATTGTAAACAAGTGTGAAATATTATCCACTAATTCATGTCATCCACATAAAAATTTTGGAATTAAATATAACAGATGCAGAAGCTTTTCCATACATTTCATACAGCAGAAAATATATTGTTTAAATAAATAATACACTATGTAAGTTATCATTAAAGACGCAATCCATCTATGCTAATACTAGATACCTTGTAATAATGTTTAAATTATTAATTTGGCCACAATTAAAATCTATTTTAAAAAATGAAAAAAATATATATTTATTAAAAACCACGAGACAATCAAACCTAATGTTTAAAATTTTTCACAGATTTATATTCTTATATTTTTTTTTAAAAAAAATAAATGTATCAGAATTTGCTATAAGCAATCAGCAATATAATAAAAAAAATTGTCAATCATTGTCAGAATTCTAGACAATATTTAGAATAGAAAAAAGTAATACAGTAAGAGTTTTATTTCTCTTGATAAAATACTATGGTTGATTAATCACATTTTGGATTAACAAGAACATATTGCAAGAGTTAACAAAACAAAATTTTAAAAATGTAAATTAGCAATTTATTTTTTAAAGATACTAAAAAATACATACTGGTTTATAAGATGATCAGACTTTTTCATCTAACTAGTGGCATCTATCTTCACTTCCAGCCCTATATAAATGAATGCAATACACAAATAAGATCCAATTAAAATATTTCAATGATCACAGAAATTATGAGTGAACACCAATGGTAATAATTATCTACTGCTTAAAACCACTGAAACAACTTATTTTAATATCTCATAAGGTTCTGTAGAGCTTTTTTTTATATAGCATTTATATTCTATTATGATGACTTTTGTATGGGTAACCTTTTTTACATATTCTGTTAAATGCTGAAATAAATGCTGATATCACCTACCTCTGATGATCTTATCTCCATTTAATAACCAACATAATAAATGTTTTTCCAAAGTGCTGAAATGCTGATAACATAGGGGCAAAATATACCTATTCAGGAATACTTTTTGTCTTGTTACAACACTTTATAAAGTATATATATATTTTTTAAGTATCTTATCAGAGATGAAATATGTTTTTTTCATCATTTCCTAATTTACTAACATACTGTAATGGTCAAAAGATGTTCTCCATCTAACATGAGCTGGAACCCACAAAAATGTACTTCAAACCCAGTCAAGTCTGAGATTTAGGTCAAGGACCAACCTGAGTTCGAACCCACTCCATAAGCCCCAGATAAAACACCTAATGAACAACATATAATGATAGCACATGAGAATATATGCCATGAACTAACTTAACGGATATGATTACTACTGAGACTAATCCCCGATTTCAAGATAACGAGTGAGATGAGTATTTATCAATCTTTCTAAATAAGTCAATACATATATGTTTGAGTTGCCAGAATACAGGAAACATTAAGATTTACATTAATTAATGAATGATAAATAGTCAACAGCAAGTACATTATATATAAAATATTTAATAACAAGCAAATGTTATTCAATTGATCATAATGATTAACATAAATTATCTCTAGTCTTAGAAGAAAGAAACTACAATGTGCAATATGATGGCAGTTGTAATCATATGCCAATAATTAATATGTAAGTATTTAAGAAATATATCTATTATCTATGCTCTGACAAAACAGACATGAGTGATTAACGGTATGTCTGGCGTAGATGCCAAATGACCTACATACATTATTCATTAAGTGGTATTTTATTTGGAAAAGAAAATACGCTTCTGATTTCTTATAAGACTAAGGTGAAATTTATCTTCCACACATCCATAAATTAGTTCTTGGATGGCATGAGTAAATATAAAAGATATGACTTCAAATACTTGGAAAAGGAAGTTGTTTTAATTGTCTATAAATATAAAATGATTTGATTTTAACGGAATCAATTTGTAACAACTTATAAAGCAAAGAGTGGCGTTTATTTGAACTAAAAAGTCAAATGGTACTAACACTTTATGAGCAATGAAACGAGTATGAAACAAATGATTTTGTCGATGATTTATGAAGATTAAGGGTGGCTTGTATTCAACAAGTCCTTTTTGCCCTACGAAGGATCAAGGGAACATGGGAAAGCCAGGTAGGGACTCAGCCACAAACCTTTGGTGTTCCAATAAAGTGACAAACAAATGAGGAAGTAATATCAATAACATAACTGGGATGACAAAATCCCAGGAAGCGAAAGGATGGCTCCTGTTAGCAACGTTCTGTACGGTAATGATATAATAATCATAATATTTAATTAAAAGCCTAAGTATATAAGTGCTTAGCATGATGACCTGATCATATAAGATTAAAACCAAACTTATTATGAGCAAATTTGCTTAACATAATTATATAATGATAATAATAATACCCTTTATCCCCAAACACAAATGTAGGATACGAGATTTGAATTAGAAAATGTCTATTTTCTTTTCCTTATATAATATTCATAAAACATTTATAAAAGTAATTCAATCTAGATAAATAATTTTTTGTAAAATAGATAAATGGTTGAGAGCATAGTGGCTATAAATTAAGCTAATAATAATTATTAGCTCTTGGCAAAATAATATCAAACAACTAAATAAATATTCCAACCTGATAATTAGTAGAACCATTATTAATTTAGTTGTAAAGGAAAATCATTAAGCTATAACACTAATATAATACTATTTTCTTAGGGTAAGTTTAAACGAAGGATATTATTGAGTTGGAAGTTTTATTGGCATATAATATCGCAAATATATAATATTAACAAAACGAATAAGAATTAATTAAAATGAACCACTATAAAAAAAGAAAGAAAATTACTAAGGTATTAGTTTAAGACTAGAGATATAATGAAATAGAGAATTACTGTAACAAAATTTTAAAGCATTTTAACATGAATGGAAAAACTTAAGGCAATAGTTACTTTTAAATATGAGTTGAGATATAGTTCATGAACAGACCAGAAAGTTGTGGTTTAAAATAAAAAGGTTACCAATTCTTCCATGGATCCTCATTGATTCATAACAACAGAGTCCAGTTGGATTTAAACACAACGTAGGTGCACATTTAATTCACATAGACTTCATTTATGGATTAGTTTCCTTCTGGATTTTAGGCAGCTTATGATTGGTATTGAAGAGTTCTATTTTAGCAGCACCATTTTGAAGATTTGTTGGAGAACTTCGGGGGTCCAGCAATCAGATCCCTGAAGTTAGCCGCATGCCATACTATGAACACTCTTAAAAATTCAAAATTAAAATGGACATAGTTGCTGGTAGCAACTCTTCTTAAATTAATAGTAATGGCTCCTTTTTAGAAACTTTTCCAGGGTTTTTATACTCTTGTCTACGGTTTCCCACCCATTATGATCTATATACCTTAAGGCCAAAGTTTTTACATTGTTAATAAAATAAATTTTCTCTAATTGATCTTTGATCCATTACTTCGATAAGACTTTCAAATCCATTATCTGAATTCATTTTCTATTTAGAAAACGAATTCGTAAAATTTAAACAAATGATTTTAATTTAGAACCGTCCTTAAAGTTTTAACTTATCACTTTAACTAATTAATAAAGAATTCACTATTGTCTTTGGGAAAGGATGATTTAAAAGTTTAATGAAGGAATGTAACTTTTAATCATAATTTTTTTTTAACAAAATTGTAAAATAAAACATTCCGATGTAATGAAACTTTATAACAAACGTATATTTAACTATTTACAAATATATACGCCTAATCCAAATAACTAAATACTCATTTAATAATTTACCATGAGATAATTAATAATATTAACAAAATTAAACCTAAGATAATTAGCTTCAATAAATATTTAAATAATAACCTGTTTTAACTGAAATTAACATATATTGAAGATGGTATAAACTCTCATTACAGGATTCAGAAATATTCATTGTTCATAGATCTGACCGCTTCAATCGGATCAAACTTAGATCTGACCGCTTCAATACATAAACTGACTTTTTTAAAGATTGCTGATTAAATGATGGTATATTATTTTTAAAATGCAGCTGATAATTTTGCAGATGATGATTAACCTAAGCAATTCAATTGTTGTCAGCTCACTCTAGGGACCTTAGGTAGAAAAAAAAAGAGATGGAAAATCAACAATTTATGATAACTTTTGATAAGATTATACAAGTAAAGTACCATTAAAGCAGTAGAAATTTTTCCATACAATAATGGTACCTAATCAAAGCTTTAATAAACAATAAATTTGAAAAGGTTGATCATCTTAATCCATATCCAGTACATTCTCAGCCAATATCCCCAAAATAGTTTCTAGCTTATGGCATTCACATCAGTGAGTAGCCTTGGATCTGGCAGCAGTGCACCTGGATATTGAGTCATGTGATGTGTTAATGGTAATTTCATTATTAAAATAATAAAAACTAAAAATTTGTAATATCTTTTAGATAAGTTACTATAGTATAACAAAAAGAGGATATTCATTAAGACTACATTCATTTATAACAAAATTGTACTTTAAAATTTAGCTTAAAGCCTGTTTATCAATATCCATATAAATACCTATATAATATATTTATATGACATATAAAAGCACAAAATTTACAAGTCTATATTAAGAGTTTAACCTCAAAATAAATATCAATAGAAAACTATGATAATAAAATATGGGCACTTTTACATTCACCATCACAAAGTGACAAACATCTGCATAAAAATCTTAGTTTCCTAGCATACTCTTTTATGAAGAAAGTGAAATGTTAAAAAATCCATATCTTATGTAAATTATATGCAGTTTTATTAATGATGCTGGACATATAAAACCAATAAATTTGCAATTCTACATTTTTCCTCAAAATAAATTTAAACAAAAAATCCATAATAAGAAAATAACTAAGCCAAGCACAACTTCGATTGTTTTGTTTTGTTTTGTTTTTTGTTTTTAAAAAAAAAAACCTTCTATTGTTATATTTTCTGCACAATGTAAAATTTCTTCATAACCTAATAAAAAAAAGTAATGAAGATAAATTTATTTTTCAACAATTAATAATCTTTTTAAAACAATATTTACTAATTATGTTCAATTAATTATTGCAAGCAATAAAAAAGTATCAGAAAGATTTGTTGCCTGGAAATCACATGACATTTGAACGCCAGAAGTGACAGAGTTGAGCTATAATTTATAGATGATTATCTCTTCAGTCTTCCACTGTACTACTGCTATAAATCGCATAAGAGCAATGTAAGAAATAAATCTGCATAGTCTAAGATCCATAAATCATAATCCAGACACTTCTGATGCTCAAAATTCTTATGGATCCCTGAACTAAAAACCATTTGGCCCTGTATGGTTTGGGATAGTAGAAGAATGTCAGACTCCAGACTTCAAGATTTATGGGTCACAGTTCAACTCACCTGAGCAATAAATAATTTGATTGCATTTGCCCAGCATAATTTGGTGCAGGAGTATAGTCTGATAGATTCTGGAACCCAGTCAAGGTTCATGGCAGCCTCGATCTATCATTTCCAGTGTTCAAACTATTTATGAATTCTTGAACAATAAATTATTCGATTATTTTACTTTACAGTCAATAAATAAATGTTACGCTCACTGTAATTTTACTAATCCAAAAAGCACAAAAACCAAAGGCTGCAGAATAGTTGTATTCTACCTATATAGGCATATATATACGATTTTAGTTTTTAAACATTCTGATTTAATACCGTACTTTTGCTCAATGTTTAAACTATCATATTAATAAAGGCATCCATCCTTTTTAAAAGTAATTAAAAGATAAGAAAAAACTAAGCCATAATTACCGTATTAAAAATATTCATTGAACTCTCATTATTTTTAAAGAGAGGGGAAAAATCTGCAATAACCATTTGTAATTTGGATTTTTTTTTTTTAATATGAGATAATACAAAATTATTCAGCATCAAACAATTTATAAACATTGGCTAATGAATCTTAAGAAAGTACGTATAGCTCCGAGTATTAAGATAAACTCCAGCCAATGATAGCCCTCCGCGGTTTGGCGAAATTAGCAGAGCTTCCGACTTAGGATTGGGAGGAGATCCCAGGATCGATTCTAGTTCGAACTTCTTACAAACTCTCGAACAATAAAACCATTAGTCACTTGTTTTTTGTTTTTGTTTTTTGTAGCCAATGATGAGTTTCTTACCACTAACTAGTTAATAAATTATGAAGAATTTTTTTTACAAGGGATATTAATTTATTAAAACATTTACATTAATCAAATGTTTTATAATATTTTTTTTTATTACAGCTATTATTATATATATATGTCATGTTGGCTCATCCAAATTCCAGCATCCTAAGCGGTATTTCCTATGTATCTTTTTAACTGGCCGAGATAAGCACTAATACATTTAACTATCATCTATACAGCTGATCTCATTAGCCAATATATATATATTCTTCGCAAGCACATTAATCGATCTGAAAAGTACATTTTGTGACCCATAGAGTCTCATGCCATATGAAGAAGAAAATACTGCTTAATCATCCTTAGTGATTAGCATGCCACTCATCCATCAATCCTTAACAACATATAATATCAGATCTTAATTTTAGGTCAAAGAAATACAATACTGAAAATTGTTATATAAATTTTTTATTGGGAAATTGATTTCTGTTACGGTTTAAAACAAAAATAAAGAATTCTCCAGATGGTTCAGTAAAGAACCAAATCACAAATCTTTTTTTTTTTTTTTTTAAAAAGGAAAAAGAGTGGAGAGGGGATGATGGTTATAAATGTAAAACTGTATAAGAAGGAAACAATTATTTTTGATTTAAACTATAAGTTTGATTTTTTATTATTATTGGAAAATAGTGTGTGTTAAGTTCTCAACGCAAAGGTAATTGGGCAAAAAAGTATAGCTACAACTGATAAATAACAGGTGACTATCTTAGTGATGGTTGATCAAGAGGTGGTAGTTGACCCTGATTTTCATATTAGTAACACAATTTAAACTACCATCTCATATTTCAAGTTACATCGTTACTTTCGTAAACTTTTAACGTTATTGAAATGAATATAAAAACAATGTCATAACTTCAAACTTGTGACCTAAAAACCAAATTTTAAGTGAACATTTATATATAGGCGATTAGCTGTTTATTCATTTACACATTTTGTGTGTGGTTTCATAAAGTTTTTTTTTTTTTTACTTTAAAAAAAAAAAAAAAATTTATTAGGTCTAATAAAGGTTGCATTTTGTATAAAGCAACATAATTAAAGGAATGAAAATAATTGAGACAATTATTAAACAATTGAAATTTGAAAGGCTCAAGTTATATAATATTGTCCGATGTTGACAATTGATGTGATTATCCATGTATATCTGAGTGGTTGGGAAGTGTGTATAGCTTCCAAATCTCTTCAAAAATAAATTTTGATGACAATAGTTGCCCTATTTTTAATCTTTTCCATTGTTTTCACAAAACAGACATATTGATCTGGTGAGGCTGTGTGTATGTCATTTTACACCTCACAAACCAGATTGAATATGTTATAAAAATTGATAATCTGATGATTGGGAATTGTTTAGTTTTGATGCTTTTTTGCAGCGAGATTATAGTGTAGTAGTCTGTCTTAATGTTATTATATATTATTTGTCTCATTGTTCCCAGCGCATTACATGTTATAATGATGTGGTTGTAGGACTCCTCTATGGCATCTGGGGCACATCGGATCTACTTTTGTGATATGCCGTCTATGACAAAGGAAGGATAGAGTTGGCATAGCTTCAAGATTTAATTTGATTACGAAATCAAGGTACTTGGGCTCCAGAGCCCAGTATTTAAAAAACGAGGTTATCCTATGGTTGGTTAAACCCAGTTTCGGGTTTTGGATGTGTGGCTCTGGGTTTATTAACTGATGTGCTTCCCAGATGTTTATTTTTTTTAAGCCATTCTATTGTGATTTCAACATAGCACTGTATATTATGAGCTTTTGTATAAAGCCAGCTATTTCTTTTTGGAGGTGGTGTATCTGTTGGCTGTATTGCTACTAGTATTTGTGTGTAGCCATATTTGATTCCTAAGTTATGTAGGAGGGTGTGTGTCTTTTGTATAAGTATGACTGGGATGGCATGTAGTGACATACTATTGTATTTGAGATGGTACTGCATTTTACCTATACTGATGGCCACTGTTTAATTCCACCAGAAGAGCCTTGCACATAGTCTGTTAATTTTTTTATGAAAAAGTTTTGTGTGGACATGACAGGCAAATAGTAGGCGATTCTACTCATTACCTTCATGTTCAATAAAGCCACATTTTCCCTGTAAAGTTTTTTTTTTTTTTTAGTTCGACATTCAATATATTTCATAAAAAATAATATATCATGACTAGGCAATTGATTCTCTTGACTGATAGATAGTTTGTTCATTTAACAAAAATGATAACACATATGAAGGACATAATGAACTATAACTAAACAAAAAGATGTGTCCATGTTTCAGATAATTTGCTTTTTCCTAAAAAAATCTTAAACATTAGATGGTTTAAAAAATTTTTAAAGATATGCAGAAATGATTGGTCAATCACTATCGATGAGACTCGAAAATTTCCTCATTATTTAATAAAAGTCCTTTGATGTGAAACTTTTATGAATCTGTAAACCAGCTTACAGTGTGATGATCGATTTTCCCTTGTTATCTAATTCAGATTCCTGCACTATGAAACTCTTTGATTCTGTAAAGTTATTGACAATATCTCTAAATGTATGCACAAATATTTTAATAAAAAATTACATCCAAGCAGCAGATTCCAGTCACTAATAGAACTAAGAAATCAATAGTAGTAAATTGCGGGAAAAAAAATTTCTAATAAAATATGAATTTGTAAATGTCCTCTCTAAAAGTCAATTTATAAAAATAAAAACTACAATTAAGCTAGCAATATCATCATCATCATCATCATCATCAACCATTATCAATCCACTGCAGGATGAAGGTCTCTCCAAGTTTAATCCATCTTCTCCGATCTTTAGCTTCTCTTCTCCACAACACCCCTGCACATTTTCTTATTTCATCCATCCATCTCACATGTGGTCTCTTTCTAGGTCTTTTACAATCTCTTGAAATCCAGTTTAAAATTTCAATTGTCCATCTATTATCATCTCTTCTAGCAATATGTCCAGCCCAACTCCATTTCAATGTTTTAATTTTTTCAATAAGGTCAGTAACACCTGTTTGTTGTCTTACCCATACATTGCGTTTTCGATCTTTTCTTGTTACTCCCAACATACATCTCTTCATACTCTTTGAGTGGTCTGAAGTCTCTGTATTGCTCTTCTATTAAGTGTCCAAGTCTCAGATCCATAAGTAAGAACTGGTAAAACACATTTGTTAAAAACCATCCTTTTCAAACACATAGGCATATTTCCTTTTAGTATCAAGTTATTTCTACCAAAAGCACTCCAACCAAGTTTAATTCTATGATTAATTTCCTCCATTATGTTTCCATCTGTATTAATAATCTGACCAAGGTATTTGTAACTGTTAACTTCTTCTAATTCTTCATAATCAATCTTTATTTTCATATTTTGAGCAAATCGATTAAACATTACTTTAGTCTTTTTAACATTTATCTTTAGTCCTACTTTCCTACTTTCATCTGATAACTCCTGCAACATTTCCTGCAGCTCTGAAGCATTATTTGCAAAAACAACTACATCATCTGCGAAATCTAAATGACTTAAATACTCTCCATTTACTTTCACGCCTTTAGTTTCCCATTTTAATCCACAAAATATTTCTTGCAGCAATGCTGTAAAGAGTTTTGGAGATATGGAGTCACCTTGTCTTACACCTTTCTCAATGTTGACTTTTCCAGTATCATTATGTAATCTAATTGTTGCTGTTGCATTTTTATAAATATTCTTTAAAATATGACAATATCCTGGATCTATACCTTGATGATCCAATGCTTTAATCACTGAAGAAATGTGTATAGAATCGAATGCCTTTTCATAATCTACAAATCCAAAACATAATGACAACTCATATTTGTTTGTCCTTTCTATGACTTATCTCAATACCTGGATATGATCTATTGTACTAAAACCACTTTTAAATCCAGCTTGTTCTCTTGGTTGGTGGAAATCCAAAGTTCTCTGTAGACGAGTTGTAATTATCTTGGTAAAAATTTTATATAAAACTGATAAAAGGCTGATAGGTCTGTAATTTCTAGTATCTTCTTTATCACCTTTTTTAAATATTAATATTATTACTGCATTCTTCCAATCTTCCGGTACATCTTTATCATTTAGACATTTGGTATATAAAACTGATAAAAGGCTGATAGGTCTGTAATTTCTAGTATCTTCTTTATCACCTTTTTTAAATATTAATATTATTACTGCATTCTTCCAATCTTCCGGTACATCTTTATCATTTAGACATTTGGTATATAACTTTGCTAAAATTGTTTCTATTTCTTCACCTGCTTCTTTTAATATATCAATTATAATTCCATCATTTCCTGGAGCCTTTCCTTTCTTCATACACTTAATTGCATGTCTCACTTCTTCATTTAAAATTCTGGGCAATTCGGAAGATGTAATAGATATAGGAGGTACTTGTTCTTTATTACTATATAATTCTTGATAAAAATCTTCTACCAATTTCATGAGGTCATCTCTCTTTTTAGTAATAATTCCATCTTTTTTTCTTATTGCAGATATAAATTTCCTACCAATACCAAAATGTTGTTTAACATTTTTGAGACTTTTATTTTCTTCTACAGCTTTCCTTGCTATTTCACAGTTATACTTTCTTATATCATTTTCAACTCTTTTCCGTACCATTTTACAAAATTCGAGATATTCAATTCTTTTTAATACATCATTTTTGTATATCTTCATATTCCTTCTTTTCTTCATAAATTCTCTAGTCTCAGTAAAAAATTTATTAGTCAATTGCTGCTTTTTTCTACAAGCTATGTTTGTTGCAGTTTTTAAAAGTGTATCAGTTATTTTCATATTAATTTCATTCAAATCTGAATCATGTTCAAAATCTCCTAACACTTGAAACCTATTTGTAAGTTCTAATTTAAATTCATTAGAATGTTTCTGAAGATTAGGAATATCAACTGTAAATATTGTTTTTCTTAATAATTTTTGTCTCTCTAGTTTTACATTAACACGTAACTTACACCTTACTAATCGATGATCACTTCCTGTGTTAAATTTATTAAGAACATTACAATCTTGAAATATGTATTTTCTGTTAGTCAAAATATAATCCAATTCTGCTGTACCTTCATTTGGATGCTTCCATGTCCATTTCCTTTTAACATTTTTCTCAAAAAATGAATTCATAATATAAAGTTTTTCTTTTTCTGCAAACTCCACAACCCTATTGAAACAGACAGATCGAAGGATCGATCTTAGTTTCATAGTTTTCATTTTGAAGTACGGTAATTCTAAATCACTATTTACCCGCAATGAGGCTTTTTCTATTCCAAGTCACATAAATTTTAAGTTAGTTATTTTATGCTTTGTTTAAAAGAATTTAATGTAAATATTACAAGTAGAAATATTACAAATCATGATAAATAATATTCGTGTACGTGGTTTGTAGGTTTATATTAGCTCAATTTAAAAGTTTCATTGCGTGTATAGTTTTTTTTTTTAAATCTTTCAAAATTATACAAAGTCATTTAAAAATGCTGATCAAAAGTCACATTCCTTTAATGGGTATTTTTAGTCAAATCTTACATGTACAAAATGTATAGGATAATTAATTTGTACTTTGATGAATTAACATAATGAATTTATATTTTTGTATTCACGAATTCCGATGTAATTGTTTTGTTAATTTAGAATCATGTATTAAATTTAAAAATAAATGAAAACCGAACAATGGAAATGAGAAACGTAGAACTCTTATCAAGAAAGGCAAATGCTATTGTATAGTCAAAAATTAGATATTGCTGGAGGCCGAAAATCAAAGGAGGCGGAGTTATGAAAAACTAGGCAGAAAGGTCAACCGTAGCCATCTTAAATATAATATAGGACTCTAACTTTTGACTTGGCTGTGCTTAGATCGTCTCAAGCAACAGCAAAGTAGACGTCTCAGAGAAATCACTTCAACCGTTATTAAGAAGTTGCCCGGTTAACTGCAATCATGATGGGCTAAGTCCAAGAAGCTGATCCCTGTTCTGCCAATTTAAATCTTTCGTACCGCTGATCTGTAATGTTTTCCGTGCTTCCAGTCTTCCAAATTCCAACATGTAAATTAACCATGCCGTTCTAAGAAATTCAAAATGCGCGCCTACGTTCTTCATACATATCACCGCAAGAAGAAAAGCCGGACGAAGAAAGAATGGTAACTTTTGTTACATGAACTTTTTAACTTTCCTCTCAGTAACAATTTTATATTTAATCTGTTAACCTAATTAATTGCATGTAAATTTCTTGTTTTCCATTTGAAAATGTTACACTAAAACCTGTCAGTAAATTTCTTCCCTAATATTTCTGTGCTCTAGTCTTTAGGTGATAATTATTAATATTTGTGCCTACTAATAATCCATTTGTGAATACATTTATATTTTTACTATTACTTATTTTACAAACAAAACGATGCCAATAATAATATTTCTCAACTCTAATTAAAGTCAGTAAAGTTTATCTCATAATATTTATTATATTCATTTTAAAAGTAATTTTCTTTTATCGAACTAAAAATTGTTTCATTTATGTTGAGTTGAGAAATATTCAAGTATTTTATTGTTTCTTTTACTTTGTCCTGATATTTTAATCTATACTCCAAATATCAAATATTTAAAATAGTCTAAAATTTTATTATATTTTTTTTTTATATATTATTACGGAGTAATGATAACAAGTGAATATTTTATTGCTGTTATTACCCCCCGAATAATCCGGGGAGTTATGGGTTTCAGAGTGAAATTAATTAATTGTTACTTTTGCGATCATTTGATTTCGCCATGTTTTTATTGAATAGTTATATCAGGCTGTTGCGTAGAACATGTTACGGATAGATAAAAGGGTTTATATAATTTCGTTTTAAAATCCACTTCCGATCACTCTTCCTCGATGTTACTGTGGCAATGCCGTTACCTTCACCTAAGTTGGTGTCTCGTTTTACTACCATATGGAGAGAAAGAAAGTCTTCTCCAGGTAATCTCTTGGATCACCGGGGTTCGAAAATGATCCCGGCTGGTTGTAGTGTCCCGGATCTACTTGGGGGCATTAAGACTTGTCAAAGTACAAGCCGCCCGGTATTCCGTCAATGCACCGCAAGTTATTATTGTAGTATACCTTAATCCCTGCAACCATCAGTACATCAGTATTATATATTATATGTTTATATAAAACCGCCTCCCATTTATCCGTATACACAATGGTTTGAATCTATTAAAATAAAACAACTTAATATAAACTAGTAGTTAAATATTTTAAGTGCTCCAATTACTCTGATTCTCGTATCAACCTGTACAACCATTTAAACACATAAATATTGGCATGAGTTTGGTAATCAGTACAAACCGATTATTGATGACTAGCAGCAATTTATTATAAAATACATATGAGAGTTTTACCGTACCTGTAAATAATATTATTCAAGGCTTTCAATAATTTATTAAAAATTTATCTAACCTAATTTTGTCTCTCTTGCATTATTACTCTCGAAATCTAGTCAATCACCTGCTGTCTGTATCGACAACTTAAATATATACATTAAATTATTAGCCGTACCAATATCCCGACTATAAGATATCTATGAACTAGCTGATTGTAGGTAATTTAGTCTGTGTTTTTCGATGAGCTAGTAAAGGGAAAACCCCGTACCGTTGTAATGTTGTCATCGGTGGGTCATGCCAGGGTTTTGGGTTTGAATTTAGTTTGCATTTTGGAATTTATTCCTAGACATGGACTGGGTTTGAATTCGGATTACTGTGTGTGATTAAGCATGGTGATTTTTACCGGTACACTATGTCCTCTCTCATTTCTATTACCATAACCAAAATTACCTACAGCAATTTCATCTTTCATTTGTCTACCAATTCTAGCATTAAAGTCTCCCATAACAATTTTAAAATGTTGTTTACTCTGATCAAAAGCCTTTTGTACATCCATATAAAAATCTTCTACTACTTCATCACTATGAGAACTTGTTGGGGCATAAACCTGAATTATTTGCATTTGGTATCTGCTATTAAGTTGTATAACTAATCTAGCCACTCTGTCCGATACACCATCAATCTCCACAATATTGTTCTTCCACTTTTTATTTATAATGAATCCTACTCCACTTGTATTTCCAATATGTGTGCCTTTATAATAGAGTATATGTCCACTTTTTAAATCAATTGTTTCTTCTCCTTTTCTTCTAACTTCACAAAGTCCAATAATGTCCCATTTAATATAAGACAGTTCTTCTTCTAATTCTTGCAATCTTCCTTCACTTGAAAGTGATCTGCAGTTGTAAGTACCTAAATAAAAAGTCGTCATCAAATGGCAGCCTGGGTCCGCAATCAGGGGATTCTTAGCACCCTCCGCCTTCGGCCACCAACCGCTGCCTTGGTTGATGATTTTACAGCCTCCTGGGAATAAGGGCCATGCTTTATTTTTGTCTGTCATAATTGTATATATGTATTGGAAAAATATTTATCATTTACACAAACATTCATTCTGCCTTATCAGGCACTGAGAAGAAAGACCACGATGTTTCTTGATCTTAAACTCAGAGGTAAAAAGCCAATAAACTCACCACGCTGGCTAATGCGTGTTGGTGAGCAGCCCATCCATGTTCATATACTATATGAATAATCACATAGTAATAACAGCTGCAACGACAAGAACGTATGGAGTGGACATTAGGAATTTGCCCTGCTCGGTTCCTTTAAGGCCTCCAAGAGGAATCAAAGGGTCTCCTTTCAGTTAATAGCAAACTCCTTTCTGCAGCCAAGCTAGCAATATAGTTGTTGATAAATTAAACTGCTCAATCTTCATTGGCTAAAGAAAAAATAATTCATCACTATTAATATGTGACTATGTTTATATAGGTATAGGACGATTATCGTGTCACATGTCTTGAGATATTTCAGGCCGTTTTGTTTGATCATCAAGACTGTAAGCCTTGTGACATCTCAAAATAAAAGCAATACTATTTATATACAGTAATGAAAAATTATAACCAAAGCGAACATATACACATATATATCAATATGTATGTATATACATTGAAATAATGAATAAATTATAGAACAAGAGCTTCATAATGTGTACGATAACCAAAATCAGGCATATGTGAATATATATATACACACATTTATATAAAGCATAAACGATAATACAATAGGCATGGATCATGCACCAT
Source organism: Epiperipatus broadwayi (assembly GCA_028023455.1). Classification (NCBI taxonomy): domain Eukaryota; kingdom Metazoa; phylum Onychophora; class Udeonychophora; order Euonychophora; family Peripatidae; genus Epiperipatus; species Epiperipatus broadwayi. Next base: position 94,164 of record JAQFVV010007142.1, on the reverse strand, counting down.
TTTTGCAGCATTCTTCAGTAACAAATCGCATAATACTGTAGTTACTGATGATCAGTTTTATTTACTGTGTATATTTTGGTCATTGGATCCACTGTTTGCATACTGGATTACCTTAAGAATTTGCATCAGGTGCCTCTCCCATGATATCCAATTTAATCATATTCTTTCAATTTATAAGATTTTAATAAACACCTAATTGCTAAAAGGATCCTAACTTTTATTTGATTAGGTAGTTAAATTAATTGAATAGAAGTCTGAGATCTAATATCAATAGGATTATAAATCTCGGAAAGCTCTACATGGTTTCATGCAGTGATAGAATGGTAGATTATAAAGCTCAAGATGCATTGATGATGGTCCAGCTCTGTCGCCTCCAGTGTTCAAACTCTTTATGAACTATTGAACAATAAATCAATCAATTATGTTGTAGTTATTTTTTTAATTCCGAAATAATTAATTATCTTCTTTAATGAAGTACTTTTACAAAATTAATGCGTCATTGCTTTAAATGAGCTGTGAATTATTAATTTGCCACAACATTTATCGCTCACATCCAAACACTTTTCATCATCATTACAAATAATTGTTATATTTCCCCTATTTAAAATGAACTCAACAAGTTTTGTAGTTTTTATTTTCAACATTCCAATAATTTTCTTCTACTAATTATACACACATATAATACACACAAAGTTTTCAAAAAAACCAATTATTGTTGTTTTTAATATAAACATTTATGGGATTTGTTTGATGTATTTCCATATCAATATTCTTGATTACTTTTCAGTATAAAGAAATTTCTGGAAGTCACTGTGCCATGACTATGATAATGTGTAATATTGCAAAAAAAAAAACTCAAAGAGAAATGTGCAATGCTGTTAACATGGAAAATATATAAATTAGTTTTAAAAATACAGATAATATAATTATCATAGAATATCTGTCTTCAGACAAATAAATTAACAATCACACACATATATATCATGTCATTTTATATAAATAATTTAATCTGATCTATATAAAAATAATAATTATGATGATGAAGATAGCAATATCAATGACAATGAAAATAAGAATAATAGAAATATTTAAAATGATTTTAAAGATAATAACAACAATGATAATGACAATAAAACAGAAAAAATAATAATAGCAGTAATGCAATGATGACAATAATAGAAGTAACAATAGTAATGGTGAAGATAAAAATAATAATAATGACAGTGAGAACAATGGTTGACGATAAGGATAACAATAATAATAACACAAATAGTAGAAATAATAATAATGCAAATAATAATAACAATAACAAAGACAACAATAATAGAAATAATAATGGTGATGATATTAATAGGCAATGATAACAATAACATAAATAATAATGATAATGATGAAAATGAAAAAATATAAATAATAATACTGAATAATAATAACAATAAAGTCAACAATAATATAAATAAAAATAATAATACTAACAATGACAACAATAATATAAACAAATAAAATGATGTTAATGATAATAATAATAAAAATGACAATGATACAAATAATAATGATGAATAAAAAATGACAATGACAACAATAATAAAATGATGAATATAATGATAATAATAACAAAAATAACAATTATAATGAAAATAATAATAATGAAGACAACAACTACATAAATAAGAAATATAATAATTATGAAGAAACTAAAATGATAATAATGACAATGGTGGTATTGATTGCACAGAGGTTCTACATAACAGATTCAAGTTTTACATAACATGCAAAACCATCAAGGTCATATTGAAGATGCTAATCAATAAAATTAACATTATCAAAACAAAGTACTGAAAAAAATGCATGCAAATTAAAATGAACATGTAATGTGAAAATTTATAAAACAGCACATTACAATTAATACAAATGTACATCATTAAATAAATAATATTACAAAATAATGAAGCTGTAATTTATTAATTAAAAATAATACGAACTATTAAAGACTGAACTTACACCTTTAGAATCTTGAATATTGAACTTTAAGGCAGCGCTCTAACCAACTGAGCTATTCTGTCAAAGCTTTTAACAGAAAAGCTTTTGACAGAATATCTCATTAGCTCAGTTGGTTATTTTGTATTACTTTTTATTAAATTAGTGAGTTTTTATACTTTGCAATGTTAAATTATAAAATTACACATAGGCCATTTACTGCCATAATAACGTATTTTCCCTGATAAATGATATGCAGTGTCCAATTGTATAATTTTGTGAAAATACAATGCCTGCTGATTCAAATATTAATAGTAAGTGTTCATTTCAAATAGAAATTGTTGATTTCAATTGATACTGAAAATGTTAGTTTTAAAAACATGTTTGTTTCAAAAATTATAATAAATAATAAAACCTGTTTGAGTGAATTGCTTTTTTTAATCATAGATTCTAATAAATAGTGAAAATTGTTTTTTTAAATCACAAATTATACTAAAACGGGAAAATTGTTTTAATTTTTGTCTAGTGATTGATTAACATTTTCAAGAGTTTTGGTGCCTCTATCTAGCAAGTAAAACTCAAATATATTATGTAGAAAGTTGGTGTAATCAGTACCATCAATTATAAAATAATATAACTAATAATAATTAAAAACAATAAAAGCAACAATGACATATAAATAATAAATAAGATGCTGCTGAGAACAAAAATGATACTGACGAAACAGTGATACAAATATTCTTTTATTTAGTCAAGCATTGGTGGCCAAGTGGTCAGCACAGCTGCCTTATAAGCAGTTGTCCCGGGTTGAGAAAAAAAAAAATTCTTTTATTTAATGTACAATTCTACAGCACTACAGGTCAATTATATTATTGCACATAAATTAATTAAATAGTAGGTATAAAATTATAAAAATGAAAAAAATCGTAAATAATATAAATTACAAATTTGAGAAAAGAAAAAAACTAATACCATTGATGACACTATTATAATACATTAAAAATTATACTTTTTAACAAGAACCATATTATAATTTTTATCATTTAAACTGAAATAATTATTATTGCTAAAATTTTCATTATAAGAATCCAATAACTGAAACAATGGAGAAAATTTTACAGTAAAAAAGATCTTAAGTCCCAGATTTATATTCTACCACATTAAACAAAATATTTGTTATCCGATTTTGACAAATTATATTTTCAGTTACAATTCTGTATGAAAATTTTAGGTCTTATCCTTCTCCTTGAATAGAAATTATAATATGCTATCTTTATTTAAGCTGACATTTTTAAATTTTCTCACCCAATGGTTGAATTTTAATAATATTTCTTTTTGAATTTGGATTCCAAACAACAGATCAAGATTCAATAATAGGAAGGATAAAAGCTCTGAACAATTTATATTTAAGTTGATTATTAAACAATCTCCACATTTAAGAGTCATTCCCATAATTTTAAGAGTTCTGATAATTATGGATTCAACATGTGCATGAAAAGGTTCAGTATTTTTAAATAGAATACCTAGATCCTTTTGAAAAGTCTTACATTTAGTTCAATATAAGGAGACCCAGATAGTGAGATTTGTTAGAATATGAGACTAATCCATTTACTTCTGTTTCTAATCACGACTCAATCCTTTTTTCTTTTCAAAATATACATTACATATAGCCATATAATTCAATAATTAAAACACTTCTTTTCTTTTCAAAAACTTTATTTGTTGTATATATATATATATTACCCATATTAATCAACATTTTATTTTCACTAATCCCAGGCTATAAAATTATTAATATCATTTTGTAGAGAAATTCGATCTTTTAATGTAATTATCCATTAGAAAATCTTACAATTATCAGTACAGCATAATAAATATGAGAATTTAAGATAATCCCAAATTAAAACTATATAAAGTTGAGGTTTTATTATTGTGTTTAACAAATGCCTTCCTACCTTTAATAAATGAATTAAACCATTTATGATGATAATAATAATATCAATAATATAAACAATGATAATTATAATAAAAATAACAATGACAGCATATAATGATGATAATTTTGACAGCAATAATGTGAGTCAAGCATTGTTAGCCGAGAGGTCAGCGCAGCAGCCTTGCAAGCAAGCAGTTGTTTGCAAATGGTTGTTGTGGGTTCGCTTCCTGGCCGATGCTATGACATATAGAAAAAATAATATAACTAATAGTAATAAAAATAATAGTAGCAACAATAACAATGATAATAATAGTATAATGATGGTAATGACAATAACAAATAATAACCATAATGGTGAAGATGATAATAATAACAATGATAATTTTAACAGGAAATAATGAATTATAGGACTAAAATAAATTGACACATTCTAAATGAGATTCTCTATTTTTGATTATTGCATGGCTTATATTATTCAGCTACAATAAATACAAGTGCTGATTAAACTATTAATAAATGTTTTAATAATATTTCTGAAATGCAGCCTTATTTTCTAAGTATAAGTTATTCCATAATGAATCCCCCAAAAGTTAAAGATATACTTGATATATTTCTGTGTAAATATATCTGCCTATATAGTCCTAAAATGTATTTTAAAAAAATTAAAATAGAAATCATAAAGAAACTGTACTTAATTATTATTATATTGTTGTGATAGCGTTTATGAAGATCAACTTATTTGAAAATATTTCAAGTTTTTTTTCTTTCTTGAAATCAATGCTACTATAATTTACTAAACAATTAATGACACAGATATAAACAAATTACATAATGCGTAATTAAAAACTGCTGATATGGTATTTTATTAAATGGAAATAAATAATAATATATGTTATACTAAACACATACTGCAATGTATGACATACATCTCATCCATGCAATTTTCTGAGTAGAAAAATGTGGATACCAATCTATAATATATTGCATGCCAATGAATGCATAATTTTGCCATTCTTTTGTAATTATGGCAATATGAAAAAATATGGCTGGAAAAAAAAAGATAGTAAATAAATAGAAAGCCTTATCAAGAGTTCATAAAATGTTTGAACACTGAATGGCAGATCTAAGCTGTGATATATGGACTTGAACTCCAGAGTCCACTACTCTACTACTGCACTAAATCATGTAGGCTGAAAGATGATAAAAGTTATTATATTCTTCATTCTCTAATGATTATTATTGAATATCTATAAATAATCATTATCATTTCTTTCTCAATTTTACTCACTTTTATTTAGTCAAAATAGTACAGGACTTGTTTTTATAGATCAGGCTCTGTCATTATAAAACCATGCAATCACCAGCTCTCTGCATTAATTATGACAATAGGATTGTGCACTTGTGCAATAGTATTTCCATCCTTTAATTACTTTCACAGAAATTATTGATTCCAACTTTCCTTTAGATTTTATTTGTTTTCTAACCTATTTATTCTTGTATTGCTAATGATCACACTGTAAACTAGACTGCACTGTTTTAGCCTTTGTGCTTATTGTAACTTGAAGTAATATAGTACTACAATCAGCTTAAATGACATGTTAATAGGCACTGCTTTCCATATGCTTTATTTTTCCTTTACTATTTTGATTGCTTTTATAGTCTTCTTCTGTAGGGTATCTTAATATAATATTCATTTCAATGCTATTTAACAACGATATTACATGACTAAATATATTACAATGTGAAAAAAAGCATATACAGTGATTAGTACAAGCTTTTGTCATGTTCATGACCTAAGATCCAAATTTAGAATTTTTTTTCAAATGGTTGAAAATTTTCAAACAAGTTTGGTATTTTTATTTCAGATGGCCATCAAGTTGTTCATTCAATTATTAATTGGTAAATAAGCATTTTGCAGTTATTAATAGAAAGATAAAACAACTACAACAACAGCAGCAGCAACAACAACAACAATAATAATAATAATAACAACAACAACAACACACACCCCTTTATCACCTGGCATCTAATTATCTTGATAAATATTGCCAGCTCTTTCATTTTTTTATTTTTTGGTGAGATCTGAAAAAATCTTTATTCTACAACAGTCTACCTACTTTTTCACTATATTATAGTAATAATGCTTGATTATCTTTAAGGGTAGTTTGCCAATGATAATCATTTTCATATTTAGAACTAAATTACTAACAGATAAAATCATTTCCACCATTAAGAAGTATATACTGTGCACTCCATAATACCACTGCTTCATACTGAATCTAGAGCCCAGAATATTTCAATCAATTTTATCAAGCATTGAGAAAAAGAAATATCACTGATGATCATCATGTGTTTAGTACTTGATAGCAGAAACGACTTATGACCACCAAAGTTATTTGCAGCAAATGACGCTCAAATGTAATAATAATTCCATATATATACATAAACAAATTTTTATAGGAACAATATTATATACAGTGAATTCCAAGACAATAGTACACATCTAAAAGGAAACAATTGTTCCCGATGCAATAATGTCACATCCAATAGTTTCTAAATAAACTCAAAACGTTAAACCAAATGTGGGTATTTTTTTTCAGCAGAAGCTAACAACAACAGTATATAGAACAAATTATATCAAAATAAAATATTTTTTAAAGAAAATTCTTATAAATTTTATGCAACAAATTATTAGTCGATATAATCATAAATTCAATATGCCCTTTGGAAAGTCAAGAAAGAGATACAGGTTGCCAATTCCAGCTTTAAATCTGGAAGTTTTAAACCATAATTAAATTTAAACCATAAGGTTAATTACAATAGTCAGTTTTTGATATATTTCACTAGAAACTTGTTAAATTTTATCTACAATTCATTGACCAGCAACCAGAATTTGGATAGGTTAAATACATCATCACTGTAATAAATCACGTTATGGTAACAGGTCTATAAAACTCTCACAAGAACAATACTAATACTATTAGATGGTTTTATTGCAATCAATATTTTGCAGTATGATAATATTTCTTATGTTAAAAAAAATAGAAAACTTTCCTACAATAATTTGAAACAAATTTAGAATGGTTTTTCTACCTATTAATATATTTACTATATCATTTCTGATGTCACCTCCTTTTTAATATAGATATAAAAGTATATCATTGGTATACATACAGAATTCTGTATAAAAAAAACATAAATGGAAAATATTTTAGAAATTAAAAAAAAAAAAAGAATGTAGATATCTCCTCTCATAAAATTCAGATCTTGTTTCACAATATATTTTCAAATTAATGTTGTGTGTCCAAATTTCTGGGACTATGAAAAATGTGTTTCACACATAAAATCGGGCAATCTTAGAAAAGCAATTTAAACTTTCAAATTTGAAAATAAAATAATGTGTGAAGGGGAAGATGATAATGATTCTTGCGATACACATTTATATGCTATTCACAATAAATCATCTTCAATAGGGGCAATGGTTAATCTAATTCCAGAAGAAATAAAAAGCATAAAGAGACAGAAAGTACTGTATACAGAAAACGATTATGGAATAGGAATTGTTGCACATGTAATTAGATAAAAATATAATTGCAAAATACACACACACACACACACACAATCAATCCCATTGGTCAAGCACAGAGTTATCAACTTAAGATATTAATTTCATTTGAGGGAAATATATAAGTATTTTTGTCAAATGCTGTAATAAAAAAGTTTCCCCTTTTTTTTAAAGCAGAAAACTCAACATAAGTTTGTGTATATTTATACGTATATAAAAACTGCAATATACATATATATTTTTATTTATTTGGTAGGGCCTAATAGCATGCTTTTGTACCCATGTCTACAATCTGGTATTCAACTCTAGATAAATATATATATATTTTTAGACAACTATATATTTCTCATACAAGGTATATGCTTTCCAAGTAACTCATAATCAAGAACACTAAAAGTTAATCTGCATTGGCTATAAAATGCAATACTTCCTAATGCATAGTTAATTATGAAAAGGATTTGTTAAAATTTATGTTGAAACTATAAATGTTGAGCCTAAATTAAATTGTGTTAAAAGAGGTATGAGTGGCTAATAATAACAAACTGACACCTAAATGATGATTAAAATATTATTACTTGATCACAGGCATAGAACAACATACAATATGATGCAATTTCATCTCTAGGGAGTAAAAGATGCTGAATCCATGTAGCTTTACTTTGCTAATGCTCATTAGGACTAGTAAAATACATTCAATACTATTAAAATGTTTAAAATGCTTTTATTTATCTAGACACATTTTTCAAAATATTTCTATCAAAAAAAACAGCAGCTACTATTATATCAGATCTCTATTTTTTAATAGCAATCTTTTTGTTAGATGGGAGAAAAAAAATTAATACCATAAATTCCATTTCTAAAAGATTGCATTATGATATACCTAAAGTGTCAGACAGCTTTTTTGGCACCCTAAGCAAGTCAAATATTTGGCACTTCTTTCTCACCTATCATCAAATAGGCAATAGTTAATTGGTTCCTAAACACAATGAATGGGTGAATTTTCTATATCCACCAATAAAATAAATTTAAATTCAAAGTTGTTGAAAGAAATTCATATTAATATAAAGCAGCGGCATTGAAATGACCCCCTGCCCAACCAATTAACTTCCTAAGTGATATTTCCCTACATTCTATCATTACAACTTTGAATATACCTATATAATGCATACATATATAAAGACAATTTTATATAAAAGATTAATAAGAGTTCTTATCTTTTCATATTTAATTTTTTATTAAAAGCTCTCTCGACATAAAAACTTGATAATTTAAATTCGACATCATTGATTTCATAACTAAATTAAGTTCATTAGATAAACTTAACAATGTGCTTTTATTAAAATTCAAATAAAAGCTTGGAAAGAAAAATATGTTATTGGTTGAGGAAAAAAAAATTCAATATTGGAAAATTTTTCATTATCTACTTTTTCAAATCAATACATACTTCAGGAAGAAAATATTATAGAGAAAAAAAATAACTATATTAGTTCCGAACAACCAATAAGAGTAATTTATACAATACTAATAACAATAGAGATAAAACAATAAAGCAATGTGAACAATAATAATACCACAAAGAAGTGCAAAAGGTAATAATAATAAACAATCTATCAATATAAGATGTAATTTATATAAATAACAAACAATTATGCTGCAGAGATAAATCATTATAAAAGGATAGATAGATACATAAATTAGAGCATCTAAAGAAAATAAAATGAAGATATATCTGATACGATATATATATACATCAAAAACAATAGCAGAGGACTAATAGTCTTGAAAAAAAAAACAAATATTGAACATATTAACATACTTAAAACATATGTAAATCTTATTTACATGTATATGTGTATAATTACTGTAAGACCTTGGTCTTAATAAATAATAGAATATGAGTTGTTAGGACAACTGAATTTCAGTGTTGCCTCAAATGTACCAATATTTATATAGTAGTCAAGTTAGGTATTTAAAATTGTCACACATACACGATATTCTATAAGTTTGACATCATAATAAATAAAAAAAGACAAAAACATTAATTTACAAAATTTTTGTATGTTTACCACTATTCATAAAAATGATGTCATCATTATCAATAGCAGCCATTTTCCAATGAGCATGGCCATTCAAATTCCAAGGGTAAAAAGAAAGACAAAAAACTCTATTAGGTATGAATTTGTGATGGCTGTACAAACTAATCTGTGAAATGATTATACATTTATATACATAACATACTGATCTATTATTCACTTCCTTCTGAAACAACTTTTTTTCTGAAAGACTTCAACACCATAACTAATTATAGCTCTCCATCATATTTTATCTTCAGGCACATCACATTTCTTTGACATTATAGAAGTCAAATCCATGAATTATTTTTTATTCTTCAACATATGTTAATTCTTAACACAAATTCCTCAATAATATGCAGAATTCAACTGTACTATTGCCAAAATTCAATCATCATTCAGAGATAGGAGTTAGTATGGATGCTGCTTATGAGTTGAAAAAATGTAGTTGTGACTACTTTTTGTAATATTCCTATATTAGTAGATAATTGGCAGACTTTTGTGGATTCCTGTTGCAATGAGTAAAGATAGCAATTGATCTCATTGAAGACCTCTGCATGGTTTCCACAAACTTTAAACAAGTCTACTCAGACAACCATGTATTATTATTCTAAGATTAGTGTTTTTCAATTAGTGGTCTACAAAAAATACCCCAGTCTTTCTGCACTTTTCAATGCTATAATAATACAGTACTTATACATTGCAGCAATCAACAACATAAATGCTGTTTTAGCATAATTACTGATATGTATCTACTAATTAAAAGTGGCTTTATTCATGGAAATTTTTGAGTACAATCAGTGATATTATGCTCCGAGATTTTTTTCATGCACAAATCACTGTTCTACTGCATTTTCTGTTCAATCCATATTGCTGCTTTACCCTTTTAAATAAATAAATTAGTTTATACTTATCCCTGCAAACAAACTTTTACAGAAACATTTGTATTCCCATTTGTGTACTTTTAATTTGATAACATATCAAAAATATTGTGAAAGCTGAAGCAAATGCATTTTTTATTATTACATTTATATGAATACAAACATTTCTTTAAAACAAATGTTTATTAGCTACTTTTTAGTTTTATATAGTTCCCCAAATTAAGTTTAGGTACAATGTACTGTAAACAGTGCAGAATCTTAATATTATAAATTTATGTTTTCACTACTTATTTTTCTTAAAACTGTTGGCAAATTCTATAAAAATGTATTGTCATCAGGAATACATGTGTATGCAAAGTTTTTATTAGATCAGAAATTGAGAAGTGTGTGAAAATTGAGTTACAAGATTTTTCAGACAGACATAAAAAAACCAAAGTTAAATAAAAGCATATTAAAAAAAACATTAAGTAAATACTTATAAGTTAATAAATGTAATTGCAGGTGGTAGATCAACTTTTTATATCAATTTCATCATGAACAGTTACATGTATTTGCTTCACCTTTTACATGATAGCTATTTAGAAAGAGAAAGGCTTTTAACCTTTTTCACATGCGCCTTAAACATTTGTTAGATTCTATAAAAAGATTCACTTGATTAAATTTATCACAATTTTTTTTTTAATATCCTTTTCTTTGGTGAAGGAAATGTTCGATGGCTACATCTTTCGTTCTTTCATTCATCATTTTATTGAGCACTTTTATCAGCTGCCTTTTTGTTATTATTATTCTTTTAGAAAATCTATCAATCTAATTATCTCATTGTTATTATTATCTGAAAAAATATTTCTATTTTTATTTTTTGTGTTTATAATGACAGAGTAAAAGATATATTTCTGACATTAAAAAAATCATAAATCCCAAATACACATTTTTGGATTAATAGTGTTTCATCCGCAATTCAAGTTCTTCAATTCAGAAAAAATCAAGAACTGGCCTTAAAATTTAAAATATTCCTAAATATATGCCACCAAAAAATACAACATTCTATTAATCATTCATTCTTTACTCATTGTTTTTATTTATAATAAAATAATATGCATTATTATAATACTTTTAAATTAACAACGTTTTATATCACTAGTGTTTCTCCTTACAATTTTGATTGCTCAGCAGTCTTCTTCATGGCTGTTACTGACACATGTATTCCACTAATTATAAGCTGTTCTAAATATGCATACATATATAAAGTCTTTCATTATTCAAATACAGCTGTATTACATACATCTGTGCTCATGTAATTATATGTTCATTCTTGTATTTCACCCTTGAATGCATATTGGGGATAAACCCATATTTTATTTTTGCTTACTTCCCAACATTTCAACAAAATAGAATCCATCATTGACATGCTTAACTTTTCAAAGAAAAACCATTAGATCTCAAATAGTAACAAGATTAAGTGTGAGGTAAAGAATGACAATGAGCTGTAGTTGAGCATTCAGAATATATGGATTAACAAAATGTTTATTTTCTTCAGTTTTGCCAATAATTGTTATCAAGTTTATATTAAAAGAAAGAGATAAATTAAGTAGTCTCCATAAGGCTGGAATATGTTATGCTTCATCAGTCCTATTTAAACCAGTGGGTCTTTTTAATATTTCAATCAACTCTCTCACGGTTCTCAATTCATACTTTTCCAAATTCGCAAGCATTTTTGCATTATCAAAATCAGGTTTGTGATCAATTTCTAAAAAATGTGAAGTAAACGCTGATGTATTTAACTTCTGGTTAAAGGCATTTTTATGTTCATTAACTCTGACATTAATTTGTCTATTAGACTGCTCTTAATATAGCTTTTTGTGCACTATAAACATGGAATTTCATGTTACACTTTGATATCTAATGGTTTTTCTTTGAAAGTTAATCTTAACAATCGCGGATGCTATTTTGTCATAAAGTTGGGAAGTAAACAAAAATAGCACACGGTTTAACCCAAAAACTATTTTATTTACATCATACAACTAGAAAAACATTAAATGTAATATATATTGTTGGTTTTTTTACCTACAAATTTTCTTTAAATAAATGTAATATGTATATTAATTGACAAACGGTCTATATAATATCAAATATATATATATGGCATTTTAAAAAATACAAAATAAAATGAAATATATATACAAAAACAAGTTAAATTATTTAAAAATAATAATTTAAATTTACTTTTTAAATTTTTTCTTATCTTTCTAAGAAAAATATTATAAGTCATAAAGTTACAACTGTATATAATTCGCAATATAATAGCCAAAGCTTAAAATACCAATAGAATATCATAATTTGTTGAATATCTATAGACAAAAGACAAATCCTACACCTTTTACTCTGTTCTAACTTCTTAAATAAACAGAGTGAAGATACATGATTAACAGATTCATATTTTAATCTGCCTAGAAGATTTAAATAAACCCCAGTACAAGTAGATTAAAATCTCAATTTGTTACAATCATATGTCTATGTCTATTTAAGAGCTTAGGCAAGAATAAATTAGTTGGAATTCAACTTTTATCTATAGAGATTGCATTGACAATAAATTGTGATATTCTATTGGTAATTAAACTTTGGTTATTAAGTGAATTACATATGGAAGACAAATAGTTACTAGCAATTTATGGTTTATTAGATATATATGCAGATGATTAAAGGTAACAACTTTATCTTCACTGAGTTATGTTAATTGACATTAACAAAAATATGTAAGAATTTTGATTTTGTGGGAAATATACACTTTCTAAATAAAAATCAATTAAACGTTGCTTATGGAATTCTGCTGACAATGTCATCTTAAATCAATTGATTAAAGGGAAGTTTATATAATTAGAAGGACTGAAGGTAAAGATCATTGCTATCTAATAAATTCATGTAAAATAATTATTAAACTTATTGTTTTATAATTGATAATTAAAGATAATTCTAAAAGGAATCATTTTAAAGTAGGTAGATAAAAATTATTAATATTTCTCAACTAAATCATTTTGAAAACTTTTTGAAATGACTAAAAACAATCACCTTATCTATAATAAAATTTATTTTTAAACAAGCTTTAATTATATATAAATAGGATGTAAAAAATATTTATTTAAACCAACCCATGACATAAATATTATTAGATCCTTCATTTTTGTCCATCTGTTTGCTGAAAAGATAAAAATATATTTTTTGAGAATTTGAATGCTAAAATAATTATAAGTGATGGCTTTTTGTGATAGATAAATCATTATTTATTTAAATAATATACTCATGGAAAACAAACACCTTTTTTAATCATTAAAAGATAAATATTATCATAGAAAAACAAAAAAAAAATGTTTATGATATTTTTTTCTCTTTTGTCTCAACTTTAAAAAAAAATATTTACAAATTAGTAAATAAATATTACTGTATTAGCATTTTTTTTCTGATAAATTTATAATCTGTAGAGATTATAAGCAGGTTAATTACTTTATATTATCTTTTTTTTTTCAAATAAATTATTGTAAAAATTATATATGTGCAATATATAAAATAATTTGATTATTTAGCTTACACAATGTATAATGTGATGTAATACACTGTGACTTTTCCCTAAACGGAGTCATGAATCTCTCAACAACTATGCCCAGAGAAACCTGTTAGCCACTTTACTTTCCCTTTAATTTCCCACCCTAAGTTTTCCCATAATTGGCTCCATCCCATTTCCACAACATAATCTTTTTCAACTCTATGGTCTTTATATCTAAATCTATCTTTTCCCAAACCCAGCATAAAAACCAATAACCCACTTTCTGTATAATCACTTCGTTCATATTTATTCTTCCATAACTTCATTATTTGTACCCTTTCTGCTTTCAAGCATTTACATTCAATTAACAAATGACTAATATTTTCTATGCCTTCCTTACACAATTTGCAGACTAAATCACCCATATTTTTCCATTTACATGTATATTCTCTTGCTGTTAAAGATCCCATTCGGGCCTTAAACAATAAATGATTTTCCTTGCTATTATCATACATTAACTCACACCCAATGTTCCATTTACTTCTATATATATTTAAACTCTTTTTACTCTCCATACTAGTTCTCCATCTCTCCAACTCCCTATTCTTTATTAATGCATCTATTCTTTTATCACATTCATTACCACTATAACACTCAACAATCCTCCTAACATAATCATCCCACCTTTTGTACAAGTATACTGATATAAATTCTTTATCCAAATCTTTGCATACCGCATTACCTTTCTCATCCATCTTGTTGCCTGCACTTTACTCATAACCCAATTAAAAACTATTTTAGCTATTCTTTTATTATCCATAAAATGCAACCTATCAAATTTGCATCTCTCATATAAAAACTTGACCATCCCATTTTTCCTTGAATTGCCTCCCTTGATGTAAACAAGAGCTGTCTATATTAGTGCCATCTTTAGTAAATTTGAGTAATCAATGACACAATCATATATATTTAAAATCTCTAAACGTTTGTCCATAACACTGTCACATGTCAAATTCACAACCAATTTTTAAAAAAACTATTATATTTGTCTGAAGCATATTTTAATGAGAAAAAAATAATTCCATTATTAATAAATTTTATGAAGCAGTTGTCCATAATACTGTCAAATTCACTTATCAAATATAACAGGTATGTATAATAATACCTTGCTGAGTAAATTTCTGAAGTATACCAAACAGGTCAGGTTGTTGCAAACAATTTTTTTTTCAATTGTGAAATTCTCACATTTATTTATATAATATTAAAATCTTTTGTTTAATTTACATTTAATCTTAAAAAGAAATTGTTAAAGCAACCAATTAAAAAAAAATATTACAAAAATGATGGAATTTCAGGTCAGATACATCTGGTCTTATATATAAATTCCCTAAACATTTCTCTGTAACACTGCCATATATCAAATTCATAAACAATTTTGAAAAAAAAAAACTATTAGGTTTATCCAGAACATATTTTATACAAAGAAAGTAATTCCACTATTAATAAATTTTATAAAGCAATTGTCCTTAATGTTATCAAATTCACATATCAAATATAACATCTATATTTAAAAATTTAAATTTTAATTTAGCTTTAGTAATAAAGCTAAATGAATTAATACCTTGCTAGAAGTGTACCAAACAGGTCGGGTTGTTTCAAACTTTTTTTCCCCAATATTTCAATTGTGACTTTTTCACATTTATTTACATAATATTAAAATATTGTTTAATTTACATTAAATCTTAAAATAAAATTGTTAAAGCAACCAATTAAAAAAACTATTGCAAAAATAATGGCCTTTCAGGCTGGGTATATCTGGTCATTTAATAATTATTGATTACTCAAATGTATTAAAGAAGGTATTAAAATAGAGAATAGAAAGGAGAAAGAAATGCACTGTGATTGCAAAAACAATTGGCTAATAAGGAATGAGAAGTAGAAGAATGTTTAATTTGATTAATAATTTCTGTGCATACAGCTAATGTATAAAAATTTCTAATTTCATTTATAAGTAAAAACTATTTTATATTACATCATGATATTATAATGGGAAGTGGGTGACTGCAAATGAAAGTGAAATAAAAAACACAAAAATTTTCTCACCCTTTCATTCTATATGTAAGTAAATTTCAGCTTATTACTTTAGTGAAAACAGTTTTATTTCTAGGTTTATCATCTAATTGTAGAACAACTTTTTTGATCAGCAAAAAGGTTATCAGGTAAAAACATGTTTTTTTAATATATAAATAAAGCAAAATCCATTTACTGCAAGTATCCTACAGAACAATGTTTGAACCATTTTTACAAAAGAAAAATGTTCTTTCTCCCTGTTATTGCATCTGATTATTACCTGAGTGCAGAGTACAGATGCGTATCCAATGATCACACACATACATATAATAATAATAATAATAATAATAATAATATATTTTAATGACTGTTTTAGATGAAAATATTTAATGTGTGGAGTTATCCATTTATAATTACTCAATTAGAAAGCATTCAAGGCTAGAACTATCTGATAATTTCACTTTAACTCTTGGCCTAGGGCATTGTTCTGGGTTGAGTGCTTTCTAATTAAGTAACTATAAATGGATAACTCTGCACATTAAATATATATATATAACTGCTTTTAAGTATGAATTATGAAATTACAGTGCACATAAATACAAAAAATAAAGGGAAAAAAAGTATCGGCAAACTTTCTAATAATGATAATTTTACTTTAACAAGTTACTATTATTATTTACATT
Source organism: Epiperipatus broadwayi (assembly GCA_028023455.1). Classification (NCBI taxonomy): domain Eukaryota; kingdom Metazoa; phylum Onychophora; class Udeonychophora; order Euonychophora; family Peripatidae; genus Epiperipatus; species Epiperipatus broadwayi. Next base: position 77,442 of record JAQFVV010007142.1, on the reverse strand, counting down.
TCATGGGATTAAATAGTCATCATCATCATCATCATCATCATCATCATAATAATAATAATAATAATAATAATAATAATAATAATAATAATAATAATAATAATAATAATAATAATAAAAACAAAGTTTTAATAGATACATTTGCCAAAGATGTGCCTTTTTTATTCAATAAAAAAACCTGGATTAAATACAATAGGATATAATAATTAATTTCTTTAGAGCACTTAATTTGTTTTGAAAGTATTTTTATTCTAATCCTGCCAATTTATTGCACACTAAGATGTATTAATTTGCAAGATCTTACAAAAAAAATGCATGAATCTATATTTAGAGTGTGACAATAAAGAAAAATAAATAACATTAATTACATAATAATTTATAAAAGTAAGGCTTTCAGAAATTGACTTAAGTATAAATGCTTATAGATAAATTATTAGCACTGTTAGCATATTATTGACTTATGTACCGTATCTGGCTTTATCTTGAAACTGCATATAAAAAAATATTGAAAATTTGATTCCTCCCTTATGTAGTGATGTCCTAAATAGATTAAATATTATATGAATTTTCAGCAAAGTTATCCATAATCCTTTATAGCTTCTTCTTTAGGTTACATGTTTATGTTTCTTGAATACAACAACTCGGCTTCAAATCTCAATTAACTTTTAGGCAGACAACTTGGTAGGTCAGACTTGTTATAAATCAGGTTAATATAACAAGCAATTAGGTAGGCAACATTTTATCATTTCAAGGCTTAACTTTATATGTTTTCCAAAAACTGTTTTCCAATTCTCTAACAATAATTACCTATTTTTTTTTCCTTTAATAAATCATTTACTTGCTAATTAAAAGATATGTTTTCCAAAGCTCACGTTAGTCTTCCCGGCTACCCAGAATGAAGTTAATTGCTAAATATTTTATTACTGTTTACCATATCATAATAATCATTTCATTTCATTAAAATTACATGTTGACTTGTTGACAAAAAAATTATTTTTTCATGCACAATAATAGTTTTATATGTATATAATCATTAAAAACCAGTCAACACTTAGACAATCCCAATATCAATAACAATCAACAATTCCAAACTGTTATCAAAGCAATCTCCTTTTAACAATAACGGTTAAATCCCACCCTTTTAATGGTCTACTATACTTATATAGACACTAAAGATTGCAACTTGACGACAGAGATTAAAATTATTGATACAAAGAAAATAAATCTCTTTAAACGGGTAAATATAGCCTATTCTGAATGTAGACTAATAAATAGTCAATCATAACATTACCAACTGCAATTATAAATCTCAAATTGCACTCTAAGTATTACTTAAATAATAAGTGTTATAATGCTCAAGGCTAAATGGGTTCTTAAGTAATCATTAAAAAACAGTCAAAAGTTAGACAATCCTAATATCAGTAACAATCAACAATTTCCAAACTGTTGTTAAGGCAATCTCCTTTTCAAAATAGGCAAATCAATGGAAGCCAGAAGGCTTGTGCATAAAATCCTCATCTAGTGCCTACTCATCCAATATCCCCAGACTAGTTTCTCCTTTTAATAATATATATATATTAAGGAGTTTACTGTTAACTGGAAGAAGACCCTTTGATTTCTCTTGGAGATCTTAAAAGAACTGAGCAGAGCAAAGAATCATTCCATATGTTCTTGTCATTGCAGCTGTTATTACTATGTGATTAGTCATATAGTATATGAACATGGATGGGTTGCTCATGAACACACATTAACCAGTATTATAAGTTTATTGGTTTTTTATCTCTGAGTGTAAGATCAAGAAACACCATGGTCTTTCTTCTCAGTTCTCTGATATGGCAAAATGAATGTGCATGTGAATGAAAATTTTTTAAATAGATATTTACAATCATGACAGACAAAAATAAAGCATGGCCCTTATTTCCAGGAGGCTATAAAGTCACCAGCCAAGGCAGTAGTTGGTGGCTGAAGGTGAGGATGCTACGAATACCTGATTGCAGACACACTCTGCCATTTGATGATGACTTTTTATTTAGATACTTATAACTACAGATCACTTTCAAGTGAAGGAAGATTGAAAAAACTACCTCAAATTAAATGGGACACTATTGGACTTTGTGAAGTTAGAAAAAAAGATGAAGAGACAATTGATTTAAAAAGTGAGCATGTAATCTATTACAAAGGCACAAATATTGGAAATGCAAATGGAGTATGATTCATTATAAATAAAAAGTGGAAGAACTACATTGTTGAGATTGGTGGTACATCAGACAGAGTGGCAAGATTAGTTATTCAACTTAATTAAGCAGATATCAAATGCAGATAATTCAAGCTTTGCCCCAACATGTTCTCATAATGATGAAGTAGTAGATTTTTATATGGATGTATAAAAGGATTTTGATCATACCAAACAACATTTTAAAATAGCTATGGTAAACAAATTAAAGATAAAAATGCTGTAGGTAAATTTTGTTATGGTAATACAAATGAGAGAGGACATAGACTTGTGAAGTTTACAGAAAAAGAAAAAACTTTATATTATGCATTCTTTTTTTGAGAAAAAATGTTAAAATGAAATGGACATGGAACCATCCAAATGAAGATAAAGCAAAATTGGGTTATATAGCAGAATTGGATTATATTTTGACTAACAAAAAATATGTATTTCAACATTGTAATATCCTTAATAAATTCAACACAGGAAGTGATCATCGATTAGTAAGATGTAAGATACATGTTAGTCCAAAACTAAAGAGATAAACATTTATTAAAAAAACAATATTTTCAGTTGACATTCCTAATCTTCAGAAACTTCTAATAAATTTAAATTAGAACTTGCAAATCGTTTTCAAGTACTAGTAGATTTTGACAATGATTCAAATTTGAATGAAATTAATAGAAAAATAACTGATACATTTTTAAAAGTTGCAACAAAAATAGCTGGTAGAAAAAAGTAGCAATTGAGCAATAAAATTTCTACTGAGATTAGAGAATTTATGAAGATATATAAAAATGATGCATTAAAAAGGACTGAATATCTCGAATTTTGTAAAAATGGTACAGAAGAGTTGATAATGATATAAGAAAATATAATTGTGAACTTGCAAAGAAACCTGTAAAATAGAATAAAAATCTCAAGAATGTAAAACAACATTTTGGTATTGGTAGGAAACTTATATCTGCAATAAGAAAAAACAATGTAACTATTACTAAAAAAAGAGATGACATCATGAAATGGCAGAAGAGTTCTATCAAGAATTATAAAAGAACAAGTACTTCCTACAATTATTATATCTTCTGAAATGCCAAGAATTTTAAATGGAAGTGAGACATGCAATTAAATTTATATAAAAAAAGCTCTAGATAATGATGAAATTATAATTGATATATTAAAAGAAGTACATGAAGAAATAGAAATTTTTTTTGGCAAAGTTATATACTAAATATGCAAATGATAAAAATCTATTAGATGATTGGAAGAATGCAATATTAATATTAATATTTAAAAAAGATGATAAAGAAGATATTAGAAATTACACACCTATCAGTCTTTTATCAGTTCTATACAAATTTTTACCAAGATAATTATAACTCGTTTATAGAAAACTTTGGATTTCAAGCAACCAAAAGAACAGGCTGGATTTAAAAATGGTTTTAGTACAGTATATCCAAGTATTGAGAAAAGTTATAGAAAAGACCAATGAATATGAGTTGCCATTATGCTTTGGATTTGTAGGTTATGAAAAGGCATTTGATTCTATAACCATTTCTTCAGTGATTAAAACCTTGGATCATCAAGGGATAGATTCAGAATATTGCCATATTCTGAAGGATATTTATAAAAATGCAACAACAACAATTAGATTACATAAAGATACTAGGAAGGTTAACATTGAGATGGGGTATGACAAGTTGACTTCATATCTTCAAAATTTTTTACAGCAGTGCTGCAAGAAATGTTTTGTGAATTAAAATGGGAAGCTAGAGAAGTAAAAGTAAATGGAGATTATTTTAATCATTTAGATTTTGCAGATGATGTAATTGTTTTTGCAAATAATGCTTCAGAGCTGCAGGAAATGTTGCAGGAGTTAGCAGATGAAAGTAGAAAAGTAGGACTAAAGATAAATGTTAAAAAGACTAAAGTAATGTTCAATGGATTTTCTCAAAATATGAAAATAAAGATTGATTATGATGAATTAGAAGAAGTTAACAACTACAAATACCTTGGTCAGATTATTAATACAGATGGAAACATAATGGATGAAATTAATCATAGAATTAAACTTGGTTGGAGTGCTTTTGTTAGAAATAACTTAATACTAAAAGGAAATATGCCTATGTGTTTGAAAAGGAAGGTTTTTAATAAATGTGTTTTACCAGTTCTTACTTATGGATTTGAGACATGGACACTTAATAGAACAGCAATACAAACACTTCAGATTACTCAAAGAAGTATGAAGAAATGCATATTAGGAATAACAAGAAGAGATCAAAAACACAATACATGGGCAAGAGAACAAATAGGTGTTACTGACATTGTTGAAAGAATTAAAAGACTGAAGTGGAGTTGGGCTAGCCATATTGCTAAAAGAAATGATAATAGATGAACAATTGGAATCTTAAACTGGATTCAAAGAAATTGTAAAAGATTCAAAAAGAGACCACATGTGAGATGGATGGACAAAGTAAAAAAGTGTGCAGGGGTGATATGGAGAAGAGAGGTAAGAGATTGGAGAAGATGAATTGAACTTGAAAAGGTCTTCATCCTGCAGTCGATTGATAATGGTTGACAATGATGATGATTAAGCTTTTGCACTTTTAATATATTTTTTAAAAAAAATGTATTTTGCATTTTCACTGCCCAAATGAATTCCCTTGAGACCACATGTGAGATGGATGGACAAAGTAAGAAAGTGTGCAGGGGTGATATGGAGAAGAGAGGTAAGAGATTGGAGAAGATGAATTGAACTTGAAAAGGTCTTCATCCTGCAGTCGATTGATAATGGTTGACAATGATGATGATTAAGCTTTTGCACTTTTAATATATTTTTTTTAAAAAAATGTATTTTGCATTTTCACTGCCCAAATGAATTCCCTTGATCTGTATAGAAAATATTTAATTACATAAATGCCTCTTGATCTAGCGAAATTTGTGAGCACATATTTTAAAAAAAAATTATGTAGACATTAACATTTATTATTTTTCTTTAAATGAATTTTATATATTCGTGAATAGTTTTTCAATAGCAGTCAATTTTTCTCCCTATCTTGAACTGACATTCCAATAGCACTATAAATTATCACTCAGATTACTGAATAATTTGTCTATTTCTTTCTTTAAACATAAATACAGGATACATGCTATACATCATTTACTTTAAACTAAATTTTATTTTTTATTTTTTTAAAAATTCTGATATAACATTTCTATCCCTAGATTTATCTAGTTTGGTAGTTTTCCTAATGAGCTATTTTTTTATATATACCTGGTTATGTGACCCCATTCTCAACAATAACAATATAATCTGGGAATCATAATTATTTACAACCCAAATGGTAACTATGGCAATGATCATTTCTAAAAATTTTATGTTAGCATAATAATTATATTATTACATCACAATAATTCTAGTTGAATTTTTAAGTGCAATTATGTAGATAATATACCATAAATCTATCCATGATGGTTAAAAAAAAAAGTTTAACAAAGTAAGGTTTAATTTGGAGACCTTACTTAATATGTCCACCATTATTCTCAATTTACAAATTTAAATGTTTTCTCTGATCAATGGACACATACATGTCAACAGTGATGGCATTATATGCCTCAATTATGCTTCAACCCTTCTCTTTTGCTACACAAATAGCAAAAAGATTTTTCAGGATTCCTGTTACAATGATTAAAGACAGTAGTCATTACATCACAACTGACTGATTTTTTTAAGAGATATGTTGCATTGTTTATCATGTGTGAATCCTGTTTCTTTAAACTTCGATCAAGAGTCATATCACAACTATGAGTTATTGGCTCAAAGTTTAAATACAATCCATTATAATCACTAAACATCACATGATCACTATTCTTTATGCTTACACAAGTTATTTACACAGATGCAAAACTCTCCATATAATAGCACCACTCAATGCAATCCAGAGTAATCAATGGATGCAGGGAAGTTTGTGCACAAAATCCCTATCTAGTGCCTACTCATCCACTATCCCCAGATTAGTTTCTGGCTTTATAGTTAGCTAATAAGGTAAAAGGCAGATGCTGGAGGGTTGCATTAGATCCTAAGATCTAGGTGCAGGGTTCTCAGATCCAAGGTCCTCACTGATGAAAGTCACAAGCTAGAAACTAGTCTGGGGATAGTAGCTGAGTAGGCACTAGATAGGGATTTTAGGCATAAACTTTCCTACATACACTGATTACTCTGACGTGCACTGAATGATGCTACTTTATGGTTTTGCCTCTGAGCAATCCATTATATTTGCAAAAACTTTGTTCTGATTTCAATTTACCACAAGTCAAAAATATTTGGATTTATACGTACAAATTCAGATATACTACAACCCATGAAACCAACCAATATGCATTAACATCATAGTGCTAAATTTATGAAATACCTATAAAAATTGACTAAAAATGATTATTGTTTTGATTTGATAACTATTCAGAACAATCATCTTTCCCACATTTTAATTGATTTCCACAGTAAAGATTTTGTTTATGGCAGCAAGAGCTGAGGCTTTATTCCAAACATTATCTTTCCAACAATAATAATTTAAACATCTTGATCCTATGAAAAATCTTCATATAATCACAAATTCCCCTTAACAGTTTTAGAAGTCACATGATTAGTAATCATTTATTTACTTTTAATGTAGACATAATGTATTCTGGAAATGCTGTTAATTTCAAAGGACAATGGTATTTCCATCAAATGGCATTCAGCTCAGAGATTCATACAGAATTTGAATGTCACAATGCCTGGATCTTGAGTTCAGATTCTACTTCTCTATCACTGCACCAAACTAGACAAAAATGTCCAAATTGTTTTAATTTTTACTTTTACATTTCTTCTTTTTCTTACTTCACTATTAAGCATATTTTATAATCACAATAATTCCTTTTCATAAAATTTAATTTCTACAGTTTCCAATGTGTAGCAATTCTTCTGTTATGTCCAGTATCTCTATTCAATGCTGCTACATTCTAAACTGTAATTTCCTATAGCATTTTTTTAACCTCAAGATATAATAATATCTAAACAGCATTAAACTGTTGCACATGCACTTTGTATTTTTTTTTTAAAATATAAAATGAATGAATACTAACACTTCAACCATATGATAAAGTCTTTGGAAAAGATAGAATGGTGCATGTGCAACAATTTAATGCTGTTTAGATATTATTGTTTATAAAAAACATTGCGCTATATAAAATAATTGACTTATTAACCTCAAGATATATTAAATATATTAAGTATCTTTATGGCTGCAAATACTCTTAACTTTATTCCTTGTAAACCTCAACACTGTTTCTATGTAGATGAAAAATGCTTCATTAATCTTGCACTATAAGTTGTTTTACTTATTCACACTGTCCCTGCTTACACACTTTCTCAAGTTTTTGTATCAGATTCAACATAATTAGTATTTGAACATTTGCAAAAAGTATTCAGATTCAACATAATAAGTAGTATTTGAACATTTGCAAAAAGTATTCAATATAGCATACCTCCATCTAAGTTTAAACTCAAACCTCAAGATTTACTTTACCAAATTATTTAATAACTAAATATTAAATAAGATATGAAATGTAAACTTATGAATTCAAATCGGTAATTTTAGTCTTTAACAATTGTTGAAATTAGCATGAAAAAATACAATTGTCTATAAATTGTCTATCAATAAAACTGGAATAAAACCTATTTCTAAAACAGCTATCATTTTAAACTTGGAATGTTTATTTGTTTAAGATCTTTTCAGAAATCCATAACTATTAGTTTTCATGTAGCAATGACCTATTTTGATTTCTGATTAACATAATCCTTAAGATATCATTATTTTAAATGTGGATTCATACAAGTTCCTTTAGAGTAATTTTTCTACTTAAAAAAAATGATCACTATATCCAATCTATGTATTATGCAAAAAATCAATAGCAGCCCATTCTAATCAATACATTATTTCCAATAGCTTTTGATTCATACTTTTATTGTTCATTAAACTTTCTAAGAAACAAAATTTGACCTTTCATTAGTTGATGCAATAATATCTAAAAAGAGATAAAAAATGTCTTTTTCTTCATTAATAAAATGAGTTTAAGTATTATTGCATAATCTAATCTTTAATATCATTAGCTTTTCCCTGATATATTCATAAATTCCAATATTGCCTCACATGATTGGTGAGTGTAGCAGTCTCTAGAGCCACTCTTTTTTTTAAAATTCAAATATTGATCAGAAAATGGATATTTAATTTTACTAATTAGAAAATAAAAGTTCTGAAAAAATTAGATGACTATAAAATAAAACATGATTTAATATGATGCCTTTTACCATCTGTGAGAATAACTGTCATATATGTAGAGATATTGAATCTGTAGTTTAAAATTTATTGCTATTACTTCAATAATGTAGTTTATTTAATGGTTCAAAAAATGTTAAAAACATTTTTAATAACAAACAGGTTTGAATTTGTAATAAAGAAAATTTATATAAAGCTGAGTGCTTTCAATACTGAGTAGTATCATAATCACATGAACACCACCTCATGCTAGCACATAACTGAGAGTAAACAGACAAGGTGGCACTACTATATGGAGAGTTTTTTGCTTGTTTAGTATCATAATCATAGCATTATGTGACTAAAGGAAGTTGAGATATAGATTTAAAGTTACTTTTGAATATTAAATAATCGATTATCATAAAATTGAATTTTTAGGAGTAGATTTACATACTAATGATGAAAGTGTTTGCTACAAGTGCCATTATTTTAGAAAGAGGGGTGCTAGAGTCCTTTTCATATGGGTAATGATCCCCAGCCATTGACCATGCCTTCCCTGCACTTCTTCCTCTGCCATCTCTTTGGGAACAAATGACATCAGTCACAGACAGATCAAAGTTATAGCCTGATTGCAACTTACAATCCCAAAAAAATGATTTTATAGTCTATAATGAATGCCGTGAAATTAAAATTTTATAATTAATATAGATAACATCTTTTTTAAGTTTCTTTCATATTAATAAATGAAAAGTTATATTCTTTTCACATTTTTATTTAAATAATAGAACTTCTTTATTTTCCTATAGAACTTCCCTTCTGACATATCTTTCATAATTCTTCAGCTATACATATCAAATTCAGTTATTTTTGGGCTACAAATAAGGGCAAACTATTAACTCAGCATGGCTATTCTCATTAGTGGCAAGAAGTGTTATTAAAATCAGACCTTTTCTTTTATAATTAGTTGCATTCACCTAACCAAATTGGACTATTCAAGAATATTAATCTTCTACTCGGCTAGATTAACTAAGGAATGAGAATGTGGAAAATCCTGAAGTTCCTTGAGGAATTAAAAACTACCTGAAAAAATATTTGTTTCATTGCAGATTTGAATCCCATAATCATTCCAATTAAAGACTTTTTAAAAGTATATAGTATATCAGTGTCACTAAATACTGAAATGTGGTTGTGATAATCTTTTAATCATATGGAAGAATCCTATGTATAATGATTACGATATATGCATTCTACACCCATGATTTAGGATTTAAAAAACCTGAGAACAGCAAGCTTAAGATTTCCAATCACAATCAAAGAAGCATCATAAAAATCCTCAATGATTAACAACTGATTAACTTCACCAATTTCCTTTATGAACTGATATTAGTTCGGTTTTGTCCTGCAGTGAATTTTATAAGCTCATTTTTTATATTTAAGTAATAATTCATAATAAAAATACAAAGTATACATATTCCTGATTCAAAATTAAGCACGTTTATTTCCAAATATATATGCTGTTAGACTTAATTATTTTTACTTTTATTATTACGTTTATAGGTTTATGAAAAGCCACCAAGGTTGGAATTTTTAAAGCAAAAAGGATGTTAGCCCGGAAAAATCACTCCCACATGCATAAAAGTCCAGAAGAAAAAAAATATGGAAACAATGGATTGTATATTAGTTTAAATAAAAGAGAGAAAAAAGGTTTTACTTTAAAATAAATTTTAACATTATTGATGTTACAAGATTTAACAAAAGCAGAGCAAATTTTCTATCATTTAATTACTATTTTCTAAATTAATAATAAAATTAATTACAGAAGATTAATCTCCATACATTAATCATTTACTTATTTCAAAACAAAAGTTGATTAAACGTATTCAAAATCTGAAAATACGACGATAACAAAAAAAAAAGCTAATGTGAAATTCTTTTTTACAAAAATCACATACGTAGGAGGAAATCTACATTTTTTTTCTTTACTTCAAATTTTTTTTCCAAAAGTTATGACAAAAAAAAAAAAAAACTCACTAATTCATTTTAATCTAATTTTCATGCAATAATTTAAGAGATCGTATTTTATAGAAAATAGCTTTCAACCGTTTAACTTTTTTAATTTAATAAAAAAAAAAATACAAACGTTAAATTAATGAGAGGAAAACGTTTCAAACAATGGAAATAATTTTCATATGAAATTATAAATACTTATATATTTAAAAAAAAAAGATTCTCCAAATGAAAATACAGTAATAATTTTATGGGAAAAAATGTTTCAGAGATTGTAATTAAAGAGAACTAAAATGTTACATCTTGATTGATAATTAATACAGGGATCAATCGAGAAGCAATAAAAATAGGATTTATCGTTCCGTTTGACAACAGTTTATGGCTCGGGTAAAATGATTTGCAAAGCCTCCATAGCAATGCTCAATTTATAAGCATGTAATCATCACGATCGTTTTGCCATCGTTTTCCACCAATCTTTAGCAAAAACTGTCATCCTATCATGTATGAAGATTCATTATAAAGTAACGATCATAAAAGTATAAAACGCATATCTAAGTCTAAATAATAGACTTAAAACTATTGCGACTTGAAGTAATGTTAAATTCTATGAATTAAGTTTCCACTAAAGGTAAGTCAAAGTAACAAGATAATAGAATTTTATGACCAACTAATAACATTTGATTATTGCATGCATGTTTCTATTTTTGCCAATCACTTTTCCTAACATCTCACAACATTAATTTTAATCTATATTTTAGAGTCTTTGTTATTTTTGATTTATACCAGCTGAAATCAAGTTACTTTGAAACATCAATGCCTGATCAGTATCACTAAAAAATTCACTATTCACCATTCATTATAATGATTTACATGAAGTATGAAAAGATATATGGCAATATTAGATAGAACACTTATTAATTGCTTGAGTAATGATGAAAAAATGCAAAACAAAAGAGAAAAAGGAAAAAATTAAAAAATAAAGAAGCAAGTAAGTTTAACATATAAACATATTTACAAAAGATTTAGATTAACTAATAAATGAAATGGTTTTAGGTTTAACTCAAAAGTTTCTTTTTACCTTGTTAAATTATTTAAATATGGTTGCAAATAGAAGCATTCTAAGCAAGTTGCTAATAACTTTTAAAAAGTAAAAAAATATTAATTAATGTAGAAGCAAAATTTTCTATTGTCATTTTAAATGAATGAAGGATGATAAAATCTGCCCTTTTTTTACTTTTACTTCACTCTTGCTATCTTCTAAATGAGCAACCTTCTGTTAACTGAGACTATCTTCCCATGGGCTGATACAAGAATGCTTAGCATCCTATACATAATATCAGATCTGAGCATGGCTAAAAATAGTTGTGATTTTATAACAACCTGAGCATTTTTACATCCTTAAAATAAGAAGTGGGATGTTAAAAGAGACATTTTAATGTATATTTCCTCTTTTCTTCTTTAGGATTGGGTGTAATCAATCTTTTGCAAAAAGCATTTTGAACTTTTTTGGAAAACTATTTTTAAAGACAGTAAAAAAATTTTATATGTTATTGGAGATAAATTAAATGCATGAAACATTTACAAAATATAAAAAATACAGGAAGGATTTATGATGATAGAAAAATTGATCATATTTTTGAATTGACTTAAATTATAAAGATTAGTGCTCTATAGAGTACAATAGTACACTCTGGAATTCAGATCTAAAGATTGTGATCCAATTATGGAAAAATTGTGTAAGGAAAATTATTATATTATTATACATATATATTCAAATACAGTAGCAAATGTGATAGATCTTAAGCAATGTTCCTTTTATTTCTTCTTTTTCTACACACTTTAAAGCAATCGATTATCTCTGATATGTAATATATGTATATCCATATGACCAACAAGAGATATATTATTTAACATGTGTGGAAAAAAGTTTGTATTACATTTAATAAAGAAAAATTATAAATACTGATAATAAATAAATCAGAAACTGAGAAAAGCAATGGTAAATGAGGAAATACTACATAGAAAAAGACCAATATGCTTATTTGGGGATAACATGCTATTTAACAATAAAATGCAATGTACAAAATGGAAATGAAATTGATATTATTTACTTATAACATACACAATGTAAGTAGAACTTTATGGAAAGGAGGAGCAGTACTTTATCTCACTTATGGAAATGATACAATATGAATTAGGGTCACCTATGAATAAGATTCAGAAAGGACAAGAAAATACTTGGAAGAAAAGTATGTGGATGCCAAATGAAAGTATAGATAATAAAATGAGAATAGTCATTATTTAATAGGAGTAATATGATAATCAAACTTATAATGTTCAATTTATAAATCCAAACAGAATTCCAATAATAAAAACTTTAATAATATTAATTTAAAATATGCAAAAGGATTAGATAGAAAAAATATTTCATCAAAATATTGATCATACAATATATTATGAATTAAAATAAAACAATAGAAAAATTAGAAAGTAAAAGAACAAAATATTATAGGAAATAAAAGTATCAAAAAAAGTTCCATATTGAAGCTAAACATATTGATGATATCAGCAGAGAAAGTGAATTATTTAATGAAAGAATAAAAAGTCTGGAGATAAATGAATATTGTGTGACTTTTAAAATACTATGCACAAACAATTTGTGCCATACAACACATTGTGCAAATATAATGGCAGATTCTGAAGTTTGAAATCCATGAATTGTGACTCCAGCTCTATCACTTCTGGGATTTGAATTTTTTATGAGTTTCTGAGCAATAATATTTTAAAAGTCATATTCAAGTAATATTTAAACAAATGTATGATAAAACATTTATAAATAATATATTGGAAAATCAAGATATGAATTTGAGCAAGTGATGGGTAGTAAATGCTGAACATTTAATATTACAATATAACCGTTATAATAATGATATAGAATAAATGATGAAGTGGAGAAACATTGTGGCAAAAAAAAAAAGTTCAGAGGCTTCAAAAAGGATGAACAAGAAATAAAAAATAAATTGAAATAAAATAATTAAAAAAAAAGACACTTGAAAAACAAGTGGGGGAAAGGCTTGAAAAACAAGTGGGGGAGAAGGATAGAAATAAGTGATTAGTGTTTTAAAAACATGCAGTGTGTATAAATTAAAAGTTGAAAAGCATATGTTACAGGTAACTTCAGGGAGTCACTAAATTATATCACACGCATTACATAAAAAAACAGAAGTTTTAATACCAAGACAAAAAAGTAAAAATGAGATAAGCATTTAGACTATAAATATAGTTTATGTGGATGTAAAGAAAGGTATTTATTTTTAAAATGTAGAATACTGAAGGAAGATCAGGATAAGTTTAGACAGATAATGGGAAATATGAGAATAAGATATTGAGATTAATTAAATATTAAATTTTATTAAAGTAGGATAAAGAAAAGAAGGCAGTGGATCAGAGCTGACAGAATGATTTGAATTGACAAAATATAAGTGGGTTTTCAAAAGTATAAAAAGGTTTTAATGAGAAGGAATGCTCAACTTAACCAACAGAATTTGTATGCTCATGGTTTTCCATGCTCAGAAACTTCTGAATTTGTTTATAGAAAATCCATTTACACATCATAAACCAATTGTGCCAATACACAAGTGAACAGCTATGGAATGATTACCTGAAAAAAAAATCTATTCAAACCCAGACAGAAATTAAAGCATGTTTTTTTAAAGATAGCTATGGATTTCTAAACAAGTTTGGGATTTCTTCAGATAGATAGCTTCTTCACCACTCAACTAGTCATTCAGCTATTAAATGATAAATTAATATATAACTACCTTAATTATAAGTTTTTAAAAAAAAAGGATAATAATTTTAATCAATGCTTTTTCTGTTTCACTGAAAGATACTAATTAGTCCTTTTTGTTATAGTAAGCTATTTAAAGCTGGTGACCTGCATGCTAGACCAGTTGTCAAAAATCAGAGAATTTCATGTTCATAATTTTTCAATATACTGTATGTATATATTTTTAGGCAAAAAAAAAACCAAAACACTAAAATACTAGAAAAATTACTTCAGAACCCTATAAAAAGCAAACATATGCATTAACAGAGTGATCAGAAAATAAAAATTTTAAATATCCTCCCTATCCTTTTTCATGTAAGCAAAGATGTATTTTTAGACACTTCTATTTGAAATAGAATTTCTGTTACTATAGACTATTTCAAAAAATCAAACGGAATCAATCCACTAGTAATAAAAATAAAAATTCTTCTTAAAAATATTACTTTAATTGGATTTTATTAGAATGAAAACTTTCCTATGTCGAAAAAACCAAAAGATTAATAAAAAAAAGTGTCAGAAAAATAATATCTTGATTCTGACATCTATGTATATATATATAGGCACAAATAACCAAATGATACAAACAGTCAGCAACATAATTAAGACTAATTTTTTTGAACAAAGAGAGAATTATATCAAAAAAAATATTGTGTATCCAATAGTAGTTCATTTGTGCCTTAGTAAAGTAGGACTACTTATTTCAATAGGATCTCTAATATTTTACTACATAATACATATATCTATATACATTTGAAATAAGATGTGGATTTATGAATATATAACAACCCTTGAAAAATATCATGTAGAAGTTCTAAATACAGAGAATTTCTTATAATCCCTAAAATTTTAATATCATTTACAATCTTTATTACTTTTACAACCCACTATTGACAGTTTCAATTCCTCCAGCAATTTTCTTCAGAACTTCTAGAAGATTGCTGGAGCAATTGGAACCGTCAATAGTGGGTTGTAAAAAGCATTGTAAAAGTAATAAAGAATGTAAATGATATTAATATTATATGAATTTGGCAATGCAATAAGAATGATAAAATTATAATACTCTAAAATTTTGCTATTTTTTAAGTCTTCAAAAAGGCTCTGACATAACAAAAAATTCTTCAGCACATGGAGATAGCTGATTTTTGAAACTAAAAGCCCTCATGGAAAGTGTTCTACACAGAATAAAATTTCCATCTATTCTGTGAATCAAAATAAAATTAAATCAAAGTATCTTAATAACATATTATACTATCTATTTTAGACTTTTTAAAAAAAAAAAAAAAAAAAGTTCTGAAATGTAAAAATATCTATCTAAGATCAAAATTCTTTGCATTATTTTTAGGATTCTTAATCTATAGTATGCATGCCAAAACAATAATTTCACATGCTTTTCATATATTTTTTCAGAGTGGATCAATGCTTTCATGCAATTATCTTGGGATTGACATTTCATTTTATTACCCATTGATCCATCATTTTAAAATTTATTCAATAATTTGTGGAATAATTCAATCTTTTCTATAATTTTGGCACATGTCATGACTTTGATTTAACATAATATAAAAATAGGATGTGTGTGTGACTATTCTCTATTATTAGATAATAATTATTGCACAACACATATGGGTTTATTTTGAATTAAACAGAAACATAAAAAAAGCCCTAGTATAGGGCTTTTTTTAAAATTCATTTTATTTCATTAAACAGATAAATTTTCTAATAATTTATGATTTAAAATTCCATGCTACTAATAAATATTGTAATGTTACATAAAAATCAGAATAATAAAACAATTTCATTACCAATCAAACATTTTAATCTACATTTATTAATCAATATAAAAAATTGATTTGTATATATGTACTGAATGCTGTAAATTTTATTGAAAGAATATAATGGAACTGGAGATAGATCGTTTATGTAATTCTATGAATTTAAACTTTACTATAATTTACAATTACTGCATATTTTTACAGTAATATTTAAAGCAAAGTGGTGATTGAAATACATTATGACAGAAGACTTATTGAAAAGAATCTATTATTTATGAAGAACCAAATTCCAAAACATTTTTTTTAAAAATCCTATAACAATCTATCACAAGTTTGAATTGAATATTTTGAATCTAATATTACTAACTTATTATAATTTAAAAGTGAAAGTGACTTCTGGACGCATGGGTATTAATACAGTGTACATCACTAAAAAAAGGTCAATAGCTAGAAATAAATATATAATTTGTAGCACATTAATTAGCACCCATTTCAGCTCCTAAGATATTTTATTTTATAGTTAGCAGAATTAATATTCAATCTAAAAACATGGCTAATTTGAATTATAAAATCAAAGAATGAGATGGGTGGGTGTCAGCTTCTTGTGAAACAAGTTTGCACAAAACAAATAGTTTCAATATGGAAACAAATAGTTTCAATATGGAAACTAAACTTCAATTTGATGAACTCTTGTTTAAAAGACAGCAAACTATGAAGCTATGTAAAAAAAAACTACTATTGTGAACTCCAATGATATTATGGAGAATAGTTTTGACAGAACTACAAAAGTAAAAGTACTGGATTCCAGGAATAAAAAAAAATTACTAGACACTATTGGCAACCATGATGTTCTCTACAGAGTGATTTTCTCTTCACCTATGAAACAATAAAAATGTTTCAATAACATTGAGAGTATATCAAAACTGGTGAAGTCCTACAAATTGATTGTTCAGCAGAATATTGATGTAATTATACTTCAGAAGATTCATCATTCTTCTAATAATGTGTATCTTCTTAAAATTCTTCATTTTACATTAATTTCAGTATACTGCATTGTAAACATAGTAAGGTTATTTTTGTATAAAATCATCTTATAAAGCAAGGAATTTCCATTGAAAATAGTTCAAATGATATTGCAATAAAAATTATATTTGCCACATTTTTAAATCTTCCAATACAAACTGTCCATATCTTCCTCTTTCATATATTCTTACACCTTCTGTATTTATAGGAGATTTCAATTCTCATAGTAGTCTGTGGCAATATGTAAAGAGGAGTTAAATAGCTTGTCAACTTTTATAATGGATGGATTTGAGTAACATATATTTATTTTATGATGCTAAGCAAAAAGGTACATTTCATTAAGGCAGATAGGAAACATATTCAACTTCTGATTTATCTAATAATGAATAATATCTCTGTAGTATAATTTTCACTACACCATTCTCATGCAAGGTAGGGATTGGTTTCTATCCAGTTTTAACACCTTGTGGAGGGATCTAATCATAAACATATGATCAAAAAGTGGTACAGTGAAAATTACACTACAAAATATTATTCATTATTGGATAATCTCTAATCTAATGAATGAGTAATAAAAATTATTAATACACTTTCATTAAACTTTTGATTTATGTTTTGCTTCCATTAAAAATGGTTTTTTTTATTTTCTGTTGAACTACTGATATTGGATCATTTTCACCATAGTCAAAATAAATTTCAAGTATAATCATTCTTGAAATTCAAATTCTTGTAATTGAAAGTTATCCTCTTTTAAAAGGCAATTTACATTAACTGGAGTTGACATACTGGATATCTTAAAAAGAATATTAACAGAATCTCTCCAGTTTCCTCTTGTTATGATAGGTTTAACAAATTCATAGTAACAGTTGTCAGAGAACCCTTTGCTAGAGGATTTCAAAATCAATTTACTCCAGGTTAGAATAAAATAGCAGTGATCTTTAAAGACAATTTTTGTCTATCAATGATCTATAAATTGCTGGAAACCTTTTAAAATTATTCATAATGCCAGAAAATAAAAGTGAAAAAAAGCGAGAGACACACCATGGAAAAATAAAACTTACAAGATCGAGCATAAGGCTTGGTCACTTTTACAAAAATACATCTAACAGAACTATTATTTTTGATAATGAGATTGTCTATCATATAAGTCAGACTTCTAAACCCAAGATTGATAGAAATGAGAAAAAGCATTATTAGAGCAGAAGGCAAGCTTCTCTTTCACAATGTTCCACTAATCTGATAAAATCGATAGATTTGGCTTTGAATACTTTAAATGAGAAAGGATCCCAAGAACAGATGGCATACTTCCAAAATTTTTAAAAAATTTAGAATCAGTTATAGGTATTCCAAAAATCTGACATATAAGCAGAATAAACAAAGCCAGTGATGTTCCAAAAAATTGTCAAATATCATTATTATCCGTTCCATGTAATTTTAAGAATAGTTGAGTCCATTTCCTATAGAGCAGGCTTATTTTAAGCAAGTAAGAAACTATTGTCATCAAATTTTATCTTTAACAACTTAGAGTGAACTAAAGCTTTCAAAATAAATTAAAAACTGGTGCTACTTTTATTGATCTAACTTCAGTTTCTAAAAGTTTCTATAATTTTTAAATTTAAAAAAATCATTAATTTATTTGGAAAAATATTCTCCAATACAAAAACTCAAGTGACATTATAATCACTGTAGTAGATACAAAATTTTACAGAACAAACTGACACAGTTCAGTTTAGTGATCTTTCAGATACAGAGGCAAGAAATTAATTTGCACTGATAATATTGCTTTGACTTCTTAAAAAGATCCAGTCCTGGAATAGAAGAGTCTCTCAATAAAGAAATAGAAAATTTGGAAATCTTTTTCAATGCCTAAAATCTTATTACTAATCCTATAAAGGTCAGTCTTCTGCATTTTTAACTAAATAATATGGAATCCATTTCATAATCTGAATATAAAGTTAGACTGAAAGACAATTGTAACCCATGTTTTTTGGAATGTTTTACCATACTAGACTGAAAGACAATTCTATGCCTGGATCATATCCTAACTTACTTTCCCTACTTAGCTAAGATTAGATCAAAATTAAATCAAGAAATAACCATCCTTGGAAAACTACCTATCATTATTTGGGATTGTGATGCAAATACTTTCTTGGACAACTTTCCTTAACACTAGCATTTTTTGCTATTGAATATTATACCCCTATATGAAAAAAAGTTACCACATTAAATTTCTGGATACTGAATTACATATTTCCATGAGAAAATATTACTGGTTCATTCAAGTCTATTCCTTTGAAATGGCTTTCTGTTATTTTACACATTCTCCCACCAGATATCAGAAGAGAAGTTGCTTCACAGAAAATATATAAAAAACCAATTATGGATATCAGACTTGTCAATAACTTGAGTTATAATTTCACCATCCAAGATCATTTTAAATCAAGATCCCCTTTGTCAAGAATCTATTATCCATGAATTATGATGTAAAAAATGGAAATCTTATGATGTTCTAAAGATTCTACAATAAAGCCAGTTAAATCTGATCTTTTTAAATATAATTGGAACCTCATCAACAGAATCAGAACAAACCACAGTCACTGTACTTATCTGCTTCATAAATGGGATCTATCTGGCACAGATCTATGCAAACATGCACCAACATAAACTAAACGAAATAGTTAATAATTGCAAAATCTATGGTTACAATGGCAAAGTTGAGAGATTTAATCACTGATAAATCTATTTATTAGTTAGAACATTTACATATTCCTTTATGATATTTGTTAATAATTAAGCTGTCAACAAAAAAAAAATCAATAAAATATTATGACTCCAGTTTACATATTGCTATTATAGCAACATACATTTCTCTTTCACCATCTCTATGCTGCATACTGTACGTTTTTATAACTACTGAATGCCAGATGATAGTGCTTATTAAATCCCTATTCTATGCTATAAGTTAGAAATTGATATTAGAACAGCACAGAATGAAAATTTAATAAACACTATTATCTGGCATCTAGTAATTATAAAAGCTTGCAATAAATGACATAGAGGTGGTAAAAAAAAATTCATACATTAAATAATGAATAAATAAATAAACCAGACTGTTAGTCTTTATGTGATGATTTGTTAAATAAAATACTTTAATGGACATATTACACATATTTTTGAGAATTCTAAGTATCTAGCAATGCTTAGCAAAAATAAAATTAGAAAATAAAATCATAAAAATTTAATCAACTAGTGGTTAAAAATACAGAGTTATGTCTTCTTTGATGGGTTAAACTGTAGAGAGATTTTGGAAAAGATTTTGCCCAACAGTTGGTATTTAAAATTGTTTATCTATTTCCATTGGAGTATCCAACTATTTTTTTATTTTATAATGAGTCAATTTAAACTGATCAACCCAAATTAATTGGAACCATTAGTCTCCAGATGAGAATAGTTAGATATTCATTTACTGACTAATACTAAACAGTTATTCAGTTTAATAAAGAGCAAACAATTTTTTAAAAATCCTAAGTGTGCTTCTAAAATTCTCAACTATTTGAACTCTTAAGTTGTGGATTTAACAGGAAAATCATTATATCCAATGAGAACTGTCATTTCAAAGATTAATATAAAAGTATACAATGATAGCCCAAGGAGTTGGTACAAAACTGTTATCTCTAAAAGACAAAAAAAAAAAAAACTGACCTGTTATAAATTCAATATAACTGTCAAAGTGAATTAGCTTAAATTCAAAACTTTCAGGTTTCTTTTTAATTTCTGATTATTAGTTTGAATAGTATAAAGAAGCTAAAAAATTGATGCTGAATGTACAAGGGTATTAGTTTCAGTTTTGAATCCTAAGTTCCTTACTGATAAAGGCATAAGCTAGAAACCATTTTGATTATGTGGATATTACAATACTATATCATCTGATATACACTCATTACTCATGCTTACATACTGTTCTAAAGTAGTAAGAAGATTTTGATTTATAGGTAGCTTCTTGAAATTATATATGTATGTAATTAATGTTAGTTAGGAACTTAGTTCTTCATGTCACCTCTAATGATTCAATAAGTACATTTCCAATGTACAAAGGTAATGTTTTTCCCTATTTTTATATGACAAGAGAAAAACCCTTGAAACATATTCCCAAAGTCATTTTTCTTTATCTTGAACTTTACCAATATACTGATGCCGAGATCTGTCCAGCTTGAAAAATCCTACCAATGTCTCTACATTATGATCATCTCATTTGCCAAACTTATCTTTGCTTCTCTTACTTTTTATGAACTTAAACCAAAACATTTTGCTCACTAGAAAATTATTTTATCATTGAACAATTTCTTTCTAACATATATGCATAAAGTTTCTTTGTACTCTTTTGAATGTTATTTTAATCAGTAATAATTATGTATGTAGAATATTTTGAGCTTTTCTTTTTGTCAACAGCCTGTATGTCTGCACTACTCAGTGTTATCTAGACTTAGTTCTGCTTTCTGTCAAGAAAATTACAAAATGAAATTTAACTCATACGTAATGACTGATTATTCATAACCAATAATAAAAGTATATTTAATCATTTCAACCAAAAGAGAGATTGGAGTACAATTTCATTAAGTTCTTCAGTTTTACCACAATGCATTATACAATCATTAATTATATATTATTGTTAGTAAATTTTAGCTTTTCACATGGCCCTTAGAATCATAGAAGACTTTTCCATAAAGCTTAATTTCTGATCATTTGTTTCATTTCATCAGATTATTTTCCCGAGTTTCTGAATTTCATCTATAACTCCAAGATCAATTTAGATCTGTCTCTATATATACTTAAAGATTCCCTAGCAATATTTTCTGTTCTTGATATTAAACAACTATTTACTGTCTCCCATTAGTATCTTTTATCTAAACATATTTTTGCATAGGTTTCTTCCATAATTTTTTCAATAATAAAATCCAAACAACTGTTGTAAGTTTTGAAGGGGTCAATAAATTATTTTTAAAAGTTTGTATCCATATAGTCCTGTCCGATTTAGGGCAGTGGGTAGAAGGACAGATATGAAAACTAAAAGTCTTAAATCAAGGTTCAACCTGTCATTTCTGGTGCTTGAATATCATATGATCTTTTAAGCAACCAATCATTTGATTACTTTTGCCCTGAACTGGTGTAGTACAGTAATAGAGAGTTAGACTTGGAATTCAAGATTTCAGGATTAATTTACATTGGATTATGCAATGAATTGTCAATTAACCAATTACATGATTGCATATCCATATAAAATACGATCTGGAAATCTGAGTTCTGTAAACATTTGCAAAGTTATAAATACACAATTTAACCTTATTTATTACTTTTAAAAATTTCTAGATAGTGCCTTTTTAAAATAAATGTAGATGATTTAACATTAATTTGAAATTATATGATAGTATGTTCATCTTCTTATGGTTTATTTAAGGCAAGTCTGCCATAACCTATTGACCAAACAATTATATGTGTAGCCATGTACTCAGTGTATGTCAAGTACCACATACTTCAATCTTTTAGATCATCATTTCTCGATATTTTCCATAATGTGATTGATTCCCTTTTCATCATATTATTTTTGTATAGGACCTCTTGAAATTTAGTTTCTTTTAAAATGAATTAGATGTATGTTTAGATCTGTAACATGCTTTCTCTTAGCAACTTCATAGTTCTCAATACTTGCAGAAATATCAAGCAAATAGCATATTTTTTTTTTGCTATCAACAATTATGACGCTTGGTTTTAATAGTGCCGGTAGATTAGAAATGCTTAATTTAGGCACGAGGGAAACAAATTAAGATCATTCATTCTTCTAATTTAACAGTAAAGGCTCAACATTTCTTTAAGCCTTCTTGGATCGCAATTAGAATACCGAAGACCCTCCACTAAGGAGTTCAAATAAACTACATGATAAGAATCACTGCTTTATATAGGTAATTACTAGCAAAGCATTAGATATTTCCTAAGACGCAATGACGAAGTTCAAAATCATTACAAAAATTTATAATGTAATTCAAGGTTTGTGTAAAATTGAATTTATCTAATGGCTGATTAAAAAAAAAAAAAATTAACTTATTTTTATTTGAATAACATACACACAAAAAGCCACATTATGAAAAAGATAGCAAATAAAAAAACGTTGAGAATTTATCTGTAAAGAAAGATCACCCTCTCAGCAGACATGTACAAACTTATAATCTATTCAGATCTTCCAAATTTCATTGAGAACAAATAGATATTCTATATTGGAAAATGTATTGATTTTTTCTCCACCCAAAAATAAAATGCAGATTTTTATTTTTGATAAAAATATTTCATTTAAAAAAAAAAATCAAAAAGATATTAAAAGACTTTTCCTCCCATTAACTTAGTAATATAATCAATCAAAAATAAAACAGATTTTAAATAGCTGAACTTTTCTATTTCACTTCTTTCCATTCAATTGTGTTTAACAAAGATCTTCAAAAAACCCTCAAAAGAAAAAATGTCTCATTAAAACTCTAAATATGAGATGTTAGAATTAAGGGTGTTTAAAATATGACAACAATGGTAAACTAATAATGATGATGATGATCAAGTGTTATCAATTATTAATGATGATCTGTTGACAAGTAACCTCGACCTGCAAAAAAGCAACATTCAACTAGAGAACGACTGAAGAATTCTAGTAAAAATATATTAAACACCTTACCAAGTTCATGCAATTTATATGTAAAATTATCTAAGTTTTTAAGCCCAGACACAAAGCAGAATTTTTATGTAATATAATCACGTGACATATCAGACTGATAAAAAAAAAATGTTCTCAGACAAAAAAGGTCCGATTGTAATTTTCATAAAACAAGTTCATTATATTTAAACTTTAGTGCTTAATTTATTTAATGTGTAAACTTAGATAGCTTAACTATTAACAAGATACAATAAAGAAATCTGTAGATTCCAATAAGGAGATATACTTATTAGAGGTTTTATTAATTCTTTCTCTTCTACTACTGTAGCCATAAATCTGACCATCATTATCTATGTCATCCACCTTTGTAAAGATCAATGATTGATTAATCATATTTATAAAGCAGATTGAACACAATGACTATAAGTTGTTCTAAATCTGTTGGACAATACTCCAATTGAGTAACTTCTACATCATGAAGCCCTTTAAAGAATGATCTATTTCTTGGTTTTTTTGCAATATCCATGGAGAAGCAGCATCAGTTTCTTTTATAGTTTACATAATTTCAGCAGGCTATATTTATTTTGCTTAATCACACAGTAAATATTTTGTTTCACATAAATTGCTTCTATATTTTAGCTTTAGTCAATAGATGGAAGTCATTAAGGGAAAAAGTGTAATATGCACCCTTAAGAAAAATTAATTTACTGGGTATTCTTTCAATGTACATTGCCATATTCAATTTCTCTATACTTTTTTTTTACCTACAATTTGGTATAAAAAAATTAAATGCATTTTTTTTTTACTTCAAAGTATTCAATGTTCATTTATTTATTATTTGCAAATAGAAATGTTTGTATCTATTATGCATTTTGTCAGTTTTTTAAGTGTTGAATATATAATTTTAAAGGAGACAAACGCAATATACTTTTACATTTATATCAAATAAAATAAATAATTTATCATGGCTTAAGTATTTTTGAAAGTATATATTTTTTAATAAGTACATTTAAAAATTATATTACTGAATGGTCATATGCATTCAAAAAACATTAACATTCAAGACTGCAACATACATTGAAAAATTCCAAACTAGAGGATTATATGTTGATTAATTATTATTTGTGATATTTTTGTATTGAAATACTGTTCTTTTAATATTAATTATGTGACTTGATTATTTATAAAGTTCTGAGTTAGTGAAAAAAAATTGCATAACATTTTTCTCAGCCTATTAAAATGGCACCAGTAACAATGCCTGCAAGCCTTCCTAATTAACTTTCATTGTGTAAGAAAAATTACTAGTGTAAAATTCATATTCTGTGGTCTTTACATTTATGCAATCAAACTAAAGGTCTTAAAAAATTTAAACAAAATTCTCAATTTTCCAAGCATAAACTAATCTTTGAAAAAATGTAAAATACAGCAGCAAGTTTTATCTGAACCCTTTCCTCATCACACACAGTTTCTAAGTGCTTATTCACATTTGAAAGTAAAATAGTTGATATGATGTTTATCTGAATAGTTTTGGATGGAAAAAAAAAACAAATTAACTTTTTTTTTAAAAAAAAAAAAATCAAATGAAGAAATAGTTTTAATTGCTAATTTGCATTTATGAAAAGTTAATCTTTACAGCAATATTTATTTAATACTGAAGTTTTATTATATGCCAATATATAAAAGTAAACACATCAGCTTATGATACTACATTTCTAATAGAATGTTATCAACATCTATATCATAGAAAATTGGTCTTTGATTGTAAAGTATGTAGTTAATATTATATATATATTTCAAGTTTAAGATTTGTTTTTACAAACTTTAAACTAATAGTTAGTAATCAAATGGTTAATTAAAATTGTTTAGGTCTTGTGACAATCAAACATCAGAAATCCAAAACTTTTTAGTTGTTAAGTCCATTGCCTTTATTATTATGTTTAACGAGAGGATAAAAAATAAAATCCCCCCCCCAAATCCGAATATTTCAATATATATAGTCAAAATTAAAGGAAAGAAGAGGGCATTTGTCAATGCCAAAATGGCATCATCATTCAGATTTTTCAAAAATATATTACACTAAAGATAAATTAGTGAAGCTAACCAGCTTGCCTTGATATTTTGTAACTCAATATATTAATCTAATAAAATGGCCTATCTCTTTAAAGTGTATAGTGAGAAAAATCAAAGAAAAAATAACTCATCCACTTGAACAATTGTCCTAGGAATTAAAAAAAATAATAATTTGCAGATTTTCATTATGTATGGCATTTTTACAATCTTATATGAATGGTGGCTAAAAAAAGAGAAGAACCATTTGTGTCACAAAAAAGTAAAGAATATAGGACCAATACAATAATACAGCAAATGCAAATTAAAAGGGAGGAGGCAGAAAAATTGGATTTGGTACTGAAGTCATTTAATCCTAGGTATGCTACTAAACTTTATGAGACAAATATTGACCATTTATTAAGCTAATTTTAAAACTTTTTAATATACAATATTTGTCAAAAAAGCTTTGTCTCATGAAGTTTACTAATACATTCAAGATTAAATTACTTCAAAGTCATTAAATTACAAATAAAAGTACAACTATAACCAAAGTAATAGGTTTTCTAAATTATTAAAAGTTGACAATTTAGTCAATTAGATCAATCTCTAGAATATATATGCAAGATCATGTTTGATAGCTGTTTTCATAAGTGTATCAAAGTTGAACAGGTTATTACTGTAATGTTTTGTAGAAAAAAAAACTTCCTATAAATGATATTCACAAAGACATATCTCCTATTTGTTGTTAAAAATGTTTATTCTGTTTATAAAGTTAAGCAATTCATGATTATATATAATAGTGGTAAGT
This sequence comes from Epiperipatus broadwayi, assembly GCA_028023455.1. Lineage (NCBI taxonomy): Eukaryota > Metazoa > Onychophora > Udeonychophora > Euonychophora > Peripatidae > Epiperipatus > Epiperipatus broadwayi. Next base: position 50,758 of record JAQFVV010007142.1, on the reverse strand, counting down.
AAAGATTGAGTGAGCATTGCCATTTTCTTGCCTTAATTCACTAATGACTGTTACTGACATTTATAATTAAAATAATCTTTTTCTTTCCTTATCATCCTAGTATCTTCAGTTTCTTGTCCTACTGCTGGATCTATAATTATATGCCTCTCGTATTTTTACCTATCTTTCTGCACTATGATTTGTATGTTTGCACAATTGCTTTTCCATTCTGACATCCTTTCTTTCATTTTAACTTTGTTGCTTTTTCTTCTGGAAATGGAAAGGCAATCTCAATTTATAAATATCTATTAACAATAACGATAATAATAATCAAGAGATTGAACAAAAATGCATTAAGTCCTGAGATGAAAAACATTTGACTTTCTGTGTCAAAAAAAAGAATGTATTTTATTTTCTTAATTTAATTTTCATAATCATTTGTAAACTATTGAGTTCTTTCTCTCACAATTTGTTCCACGATAGAGTAATAAAAAATCTTCAGTTAAATAAAATTAGTAGTTGAACATCTAAAAACTATTGCAAATTGCTTTAAAAAGTTCCAATTATCAAAAAAAAAAATTAGAAGAATATGAGAAAAAAAATCATATTTGTGCAAAAACTAGACTATCTACAGGTTTCTTATATTTTAAGAGAGCTAAATACACTGAAAACTTGAAGTAAATCAGACAAAATATAAAAATAAAACTATTTACAGAATAAAAATGCCTCTGGTGAAGGGCCTTTAATTATTTGATATTAATGGTTAAATATCTAAAAACTATCATGAATTGTTTTAAAGAGTTCAATAGAAAAAATTAAGACTAGAAGAATGTTTGTGGCAGTGGTTACACTTTGTTAAAAATTAGAGAAAAACATAGAAACTTCTATTTGTGATTAATTTGTATATAAGGGTGGTTAATATAGACCACAAAAAATATGACAATGAATCCACTTATAGCAAGAAGTTGATTTCATATTAGAAATAATATTTATTTTAGTAGAACAGAAATGGTATTGGAAATGATATAATAGATTATTGATACCATGTGGTAATAACTGTTAAACTACCTTTTTATTTAAACTTTTTTTCTATTGCTTTTTATTTCTTTCTTGAGTTTTGAATAGCTATCGGTGATAACATGTGATCATAACAGATGATAGTTTGTGACAGCTTACTTATCATAATTTCAAATATATACCATAAACTTTAAGCAATACTTTTCTGTAAGTGAACCAGAGATGAATATGGCATTAATCCCGATAATCTGAAAATTACATTAAAAACCACCAGTAATTAAAGATATAGTATTACTATTGTAAATAAAAGGTTTGTAAAACCTAGAAATACTGATCAAATCTATATTACTAGTGATTCAAAAAGAAATATATAGTAATAATTCAAAAATTTCCTTGCCGATGGAGTCCAAAGGAGTATAAATAATTGAATAGTTTAGTTCAAGCACCAAAAATAATAGAGCTGGTCACAATCCCTAAAGCCTGCCATTCTACCACAGAACTAAATCACACAGGGTAGTGATAAAGTAAAACAGAAACAAAACAATAGCTTTCTTGTATTTCACATTAGTGACAGTTTTCATCAAAATGGCACCTATGTATATGTTAGAAACATAGCAAAAATATTAACTCTGCTTCATTCAACTTGGTTTATTTAGTTTTATCAATACAATGAACTAGAATTTCATCCCTTTGAAAGTAAAATAATATAACTTTAGTTTACATATAACAAGCTATTTATTTATATAAATATGACTGTTATAATATTAGTTGTAAATAAATAATTAATCAGAAAGTTTCAGGCCATCAAAGAATTAAAAACAGATATTTTACTAATGCAGCAGTGTAGTAAATGATAATGAGTTTCTATTACTAAATAATGAAAAAGGAAGAACAATAGGAAGCAATATAATCATTTGATGGACACTTAGATATTTCTGATTTAGAAAGTCAACAATTATATTTGGAAAAAAAAATCGTATGTCATTTTTTAAAGATCAAGACATGTAGTCACTAACTTATGACAAATAGTGTTATAGGTAAAATCTGACAGATGTAAAAAATTAATCTATATGGTGTCTAAGTTGTGAGCACAGAAATTTTGATATTTGTAAATCAAACTGTAATAATCTGGTACTGGCAAATACTGAACAAATGATGAAGTGTGTAAGAGATTGTGACTTGAACCAGCTGAAGAGTGCTGATTTAGCATGAAATACATCTTGGAAGTCATTTACCTTTTTAAATATCTTTTTTCAGATATTTCAAGAATATATGGTGGAGTGATAGTTCTAAGTATATCTAAAACAAAATAATTTAAAGTATTTACATTATTCATAGAAAAATATTTTATTACAACAAATTATCCCATTAATTTGCCAGCAACTTTTATTGCAGTTATAACAAATTTTCAGAAATAGAAGTTTTCAAATAATTGCGATGTCATAACAATTTTAATTGTTTACGTTTAATAATCAAAATTATTTTATTATCAAACTATTAAAAAAAAAAAAAAAAACTGCTGAAAAAACAGCAAAAAAAAAGCAAATAACGATAACAATTTACATAATTTAAAATTAATGATATAGTATGAATGATTGCATAAATAAATGAATATAGTTATAATTTAAAGTTAAATTATTATATCATAGTTAAATACGCAATTATTTAAAAAGGGTTTTAATACATATGAATAAATAAACTATAATTACATACAAAAAAAACTAAAGTACGGTATAAGAGATTATAAAGGAAGCAATTAAATTATATATATATCCTTATTTTCTTCCTATTTTTTTGTAATTATTATTGTATAAAACAAGAAAATATAATTGCATTATAATGAACACATCCCTAATATTAATCTTATTGATTTTATTAAAGAAAAAGTGACTGGAGTTTATTTGAAGTGAGATTAACAGTAAAATGGCTGTTTAGAAACCACAGAATAAAGATGATTAATACTTGGTAAGTCTTCTCTCTACATTGTTTAATAGTAGTGCATTTAATAATGGTGTATTAGAACATGTGGTAGTTGTTACAATGTTTCTGTATTTTTGTATGCTAGTACGCTGAAAGAGAAAATGATACATCATTGCTTCTTCTCAGTCACACATAATAGAACTATCTTATTCTAGTCATTAAAGCACTGATATTAATCTAAATTATAAGGTCAAAATATTTTGGTTTGAGAATTTTAATGTTTAAACTTTCTAATAATGAGGTAGATAATGAGATGTAGTATTGAGTTTGAACATCTTTTGAGTTTGGAGAGGACCATTATGCTCACATCCAATATGTGATTTTGTTTAAGAATTATAACTTTGGTGTGATTTAATGTATTTAGTTAATTATATCTTTAATGAATATATTAAATAAAAGGATAACTGTGGGTAAGAAAGAAGATTCAGAATTTCTGGAAAGTAATTTTTTCATTGTAAACAATCCAAGAATTAATATTTAGACATAGAAAACAGTCACTATTAATTATAATTTTAATTGCATTTCATTAAATGTTTGTACAATTTCCTTTTTAAAATATATAAATATATAAATTAATTAAGCGCTAGCAGATATCTAATAATAACATACAAGGCTAAAACCTTTGACAGAAGCACCTTAAAAATGCTTATGTGACAGCCAATCAGATGTAATAATGACTGCCTGTGGAACTTTTAATTATGTTCTTGAATTAAAAGTTCCATGTGCAGCTATTATTACATCTGATTGGCAGTCACATAAGCATTTTAAGGCACTTCTGTCAAAGACTTTAGCCTGTAAGTTATTATTTTTAAAATATGATAACTTCATTGCCTTAAAAAACTGCTTGTTCAAAGATAATTCCATATCATTACATCTGTCATTTAGAAACATATCAGTTATATGAAAGTTGTATTTTTAATTAAATTTTTATTTGAACTTCAGTATTTTTTTTTTTTTTTATTTTGATTGTGGATTCTTTTAAATAGCTTAATTATTAACAAAATATCATAAAAGAACCTATAGAGAATTCAACCAGAAATTAGATTCACTTCATTAAATCCTTCAATTCTGTCCATGGTAATCACAGATTTGAGAATCATTAAGTATGTGATTTATAACTTATGCTTGCCCATATTTACATATATCAATGATTTTAATTAAATTTCTTTTATGAAGTAGATGATCTCAAAGACCATAGACTGTCCTGAATCTGTTGAAATCCCAGTTGTTCTAGGAAGATCAAAACTATCTGACTTAATTATTAATCTAAAAAAAACATTGGCTTAGAATATCATAATATTTGTTATGCCATAATTCTTTGTTTTCAGATTCTTGGTTGAATATCCAAAAAGAAGATCTTGATTTGAAATAAGACTTCTTAGATAGTAAAACTATATCTTGAGTTATTGGCAAATCTGGCCTGTGAAGCAACTTGTTGTAATATGACTATAATCTCTTTCAATAATAGACTTAATCGCAATCCTACTTCATGCTATTTATGAGTACCATCAGATTATAGTATAATGTATTTTCCTCTTATGGTGGATCAAAATTAGTTAAAAATAACTTTTTTAGAAAATTAGTTACCATTGCTTGGGTTATAATGCAATATTCTACAAACAGCTATCTTAGCAATAGCATAATCTTCTGGTGAATATTATGTCCCTGTACTTCTGAATATTCAATTTGAGCTACCATAAAATTACATAAATTTTTTTTTTTACTTTTTTACAATAATTTGGTCATGCCGTTACTTTTTTTTTTTTTTTTTTTTTAAAGTTAAAGTATAAATGTTCGCAAATAAAAGTTATTAAATAAAAGTTGGAATTAAAAATTAAAAACTAAAAGCTTGCAAAAACATATATATATAAATCGCATTAATGGAAAATTATTAAAAGAAAACTTTATTTTAAAAAAAAAAGTATTTTAAAACTAAATTTTAAGCAAAAATTTAAAGATATAAAGATAAAAATATATATCTTTAAGAATGTACAATAATTAAAATATTGTCTATTGTTTTAAAACTCAAAATGGAAATGATTGTTGGTTTTAATTAATCCAAAGTAAATGAGCCCTTGGGGCAGATTTATAATTAAAGGTCAGATAAGAGATATAAAAATTTTGCAATTACCAACTTGTGGAAGGTCAACCAACACTCGGACCCTAATGAAAACCACAGGAACAGGAAATTATGTTCGGTGAATCCGGAGGATTAGTATAAAAAGAAAGCAATTCAAATTAAGAAGAGTTCCAGTTTGATTTTTGAGGAGGAGGTCTTACTAATTTCAAATGAAGTGACTGTTGAAATATGAATGGCACTATTGTAGACCCCGAATCATATGGATCCTACAATAAAATAGTCCCAGGATCAACCAGCTAAAGCAGCCTCTGGATTTTAAATCTCTGCTTCTCCTTGAAAATAAGCAGCCTCTGGATTTTAAATCTCTGCTTCTCCTTGAGCTAGTGGCATGGGCTAATGGTCAAAATAATAAAATAAAGCTGGATCTAACAGTAAGTATCTGCCTACTATATAAATTTTCCAGGTTAGAATGGCCAGGGGGTGCCCTTGTACGGCAGATATGGTAAGACCACAACTTCCCCGACCATTATAATAAAATATACTAATAATATAATCTTCCCCTTAACTTTTGAATTGTCAAGTTGTACAAATAGTTAATCTTACATTTGATTTAAAAATTATATAACTGTCAGAACTACAATACAAAATCCTATAGTATTAACAGTTATTTCGAATAACAAAAACTAAATTTCATAAAAATAATGCTAATCAGGTTTAACTAAGCCTCATCATTAGCTGGAACCATGAAGAAAAAAAAGACAGGATAAGATTCTCAAAGTTGTGAGAAAGATGGTAAAAAGTTGGATTTCAGAAGACTCTGATTAACAGAGCATGAAAGAAATACCTATCTTTTTATGATATATAATACATTACAAACATATATATACAATAGTTGCATCTACTCCATATCTAAGGCCATTTGATTCTAATCCTTTCACATGGATATTTGAAACTGAATATCAAACTTGATATGTGTTTTAATATACATATACATATGGAGGCATCAACAGAATAATTAACATAAAAATAAAATAATTTACTCATAAATTGATAGTAATAAAATGACAGAACCCTTGCATATATGTAAAATGACTTTATTTGTAATAGAATAATTGAATGATCATATGAGAAAAGAAAATGGCTGACAAATTATTCACAATACTGATTGTACAAATAGAAATTTATGTATTCAAATTAATGAATTTTTAGTTCTTTTTTTACAAACACCAGATTAACAACATGGATAGGTAAGAACACAACTGAATATTCTCCTTCAGATTAACAACATGATCGATAGATAAGAACATAACGGCATATTTTCCTTAAACAATATTACTTATATAGAGAGAAAGAGAGGATTTAGAAGTCGGATAAATTTTAATAATCTTCAAAAAAATTAAAGCATAAAAAAATTCCTAGATTAATTCTTTTAACCATATATATATATAGTGAAAATAAAAAAAAACATTAATCAAAACACTAAAAACATCAACTTCGGTTGGAGACATAGCCAATGACAATAAAATAAATGTCTTCAAAAGATTGCTCGATTTTAACCCATTTTTGATTTCTGGGGGGGGGGGGGTATATCCGACTGATAAAATAACATTTTTAGTATTGACCTTTTACTACATTAATAAGTCAGTCGCCTTGAAAATAAAAAAAATATTTTAATCTTTTAAATGTTTAATATTTTAACAAGTGTTAAAAAAATATATAGATTTTATAAATAAATTTATAGTCTTTTTAAAATTCTGATACAATTCCAATATTAAAATAGAAATTATCATTTGACAATAATGATCAAGTCATTATGCGATCATGTGGCTATTTACAAATATCCTTAGATCATAGGTTAACTTATTTTCCTCATTTATCTAAGGTTAAATAAGAATTAAAATTTAGAAATAATCTCATTGAAAAGAAGCTTGGAAAAAAATCTAGATATATGCTTAAATAATTTATTACTATCAAAAACATATTTGAATATTCAATTTGATCTTTTTAGATGAACTTTCATTATTTGCATATTCCTCCCAAGATATCAGAAGACAAGTTATTTCAGAGAAAAAGTATAAAAAGCTATTAATTAGGTAAGACTTGTCACTAAATAAAAAGAAGTTTATATACAATGGTCAAATATCCAATATAAAATTATTTGCCCACAATGTTGTTATAGATATAAACTTAATATAATAATCAATCTAAATAAAATTGAAACAAACAACTAATTATAAACAAATCAGATAAACACGCAAATGTAGTTAGCATTTCTAATTCAGAATCTATTGATGAGACTCCAGTAATATCTTGGATCTTGAAAAGGTCTCAATAAGAAATGAAAGCTGGCTTGATAATTAAATAATTGTAAATATAATTAATTGTTTGTTTCAATTTTATTTGGATTTATTATTATATTAAGAAGTAGTTTCCCATCTAAACAAAGGCAAAAATCTCCATATAGTAGTGCCACCCTGTGCCAACCAGAATAATCAATGGATGCCAGAAGGCTTGTGCATAAAATCAGTATCTAGTGCCTACTCATCCAATATCCCCAGACTAGTTTCTGGCTTGTGGCCATCGTCAGTGAGGAGCTTTGGATCTGAGAGCACAAGCCAGAAACTAGTCTGGGGATATTGGATGAGTAGGCACTAGATAGGGATTTTATGCACAAGCCTTCTGGCATCCATTGATTACATTGGTTGGCACAGAGTGGCACTACTGTATGGAGAGTTTTGCCTTTGTTTACAACAATTATGTGCTAGTATGCGATGTTGATCATGTGATGTTTAGTAGTTTCCCATCTAAGACATGTCAAATTCAAAATCAATTTCTAAATAAATGTTCAAGCAAATTACCTTCAAACAACCAAAAAATCATTACATATGAAAGGAATTTCTTTTGAGATCCCAAACAAATTTCATTTTCCAAATCCCACAATAAAACCATCTGGATTTGACTTTCCAAGATTTTACTGGATTCTCATCAATGAATTCTGAATTAGAAATACTACCTACATTTGTGTTTATGAATAAACACATACCATGATCCACACAATAAATGATTATCAACTTTATGCATGTAGTGGCAAAATGGAAGGATTTTAAAATGCCATTAATAAATCCATTTTCTAATTGAAATCTTTATATATTAATTATAATAATTTCCTTCATGTAGCATATTATACAACAATAAATGACTGCATCTTTACCTCAATTTGATTTTCATTCAAGTGTTACAAATGAGCAAATGTGTATGGAACTTTAATATTTAGTTCCACAATTATTTAATTTCAGGTCTATAGGAAGACTTTTAATGAAAACTTAAAAACAGGCAACATTGTATAAACAGAAATAAAACAAATTATGCTTAAATACACTGAATAGTTCTTAAATTATTAAATTTGGATATTCTTAAATTTTATTTCTTTATAAAATTAGATACATACAGACCGAATGCTTAATCCGATTCAATGGTTTTATTGCCAAAAATTAAAACCTTTTATTTTCATTAAATTTCTAAAGTTAGAAAGTTTAAAACCATTTAAAAATTGTTTATAGGAGTATGGGTAGTAACACACATACTCATTTATGTTTTAAAAAATGTCATTTTATTTGTTTTTGTTATAAAATTGATTTCTAAAATAGTTTTCTTTTACCACTTGTTTTTACTTTTTTTTTAATCAAATTAATTAAAAGCAAGCAAACTTTTTAATTGCATTCCTGTTTCTTTTATTTTAATCATTTTAGTTTGATTTTAAAAGAGGAGGTTTAATTTTGTGTTATTGTTTTTATATAAAATAATCCCTGGTTAGAATTCTTAAATAAGGTTGAGTGGGAGATAAAAATTTGCCCTGGCCTCGGGCTTAGAATTGAACAACAAGGAAGTTTATGTGGGAGATTGGAGAGAGTATAAATAACTTCAAAAATTTGGGACATTAGAGATTATTCTTGGCTGAGACAAACTCTTGAAAGTGATTGATTCAGCTTTTTTATAAATCCACCATTTGCTTTATATTAGCCTGCTGAGATTCATTCTGTTAATAAAATATTTTGTTTCTCAAAGATGTTAAAATTCACTGCTTTACGTGCTAACCTACAACATACCTGGCTAACAAACTAAGGATGGACCTCTGAGCCCAAGCTGTTCTTTTGTTATGCCATGAAAGTCTAAAGTAAACAAGATTCTGAAATATGCCTCTACACTTGCCGCTCCCATGAAGAGAGGACACCTGAAAATTTGAACTTAAAATAAAAGTGTGCACTCTTTGAAACTACTTGAACTCTGCTTTACCGCAAGGTAAAAACATTTATTATTCTTTCCAGGGTATATTCTTTAGTTAAATCTCCACTCAACCTAAAAATAAATCTGTAGTTTTAATAAGTATTTAATCTCATAATAATTTTAGATGTTTTTCTTTTCTTTGTATTTATAGTGTGTCTTGGAATCTTAGTTTTGAGATTCCAAGTTTGTTTTCGTTTATTGGAGAGTGTATTGTGAGATTATATTTTTATATGCTTACTATGTTTTCCTTTGTATTACTAACTATTGCTAAATGCTTTGGCAGAGTTTTGTAATTTTCTTTAAATCACTTGTCCCTATTTTATTGTCAGATAATTAATTGAAATTACTGTGTTTACGCTTTTTTTGTAAACCGCAAATCTTTTGGCTGGTAGTTAATCGTGTTTTGTTATTCTAGTTTTTCTGAAATTGGAGATTTTGCCTATTCGTTTCTAGATTACGTAAGATTGTAATCATTTTCTTTTTGTCTTGTATGTAAATCAATCTTGAATTGCTTTAAACATAGTATATCAAGGACTGTCTTGCCGGCAATATGACATTATTGTCTCAACACATTATTCGGGCAAGAAATGCTCGCCGGCACTGATTCATTGATTTCCTACAAGACCATATTATTTTCATATCTCTGAATTAGAACACTAGAATTGACAGTCTTTTATAAAACACCAGCAGGAAGACACTCTTAATCCCCTTTTAAATTGTAGATGATAGAATGTTTCTTTCTGCTAAAGTATTTAATGTTTTCATATTTTCAACTCATATACACTCTCTGATAAATTAAATTATAAACATCTAGGTCAAACTTTAGTATTTTGTTTGCTAGATTCATTTGCTCTTTTACTCTCTTTGCTTTAAATTTATTTGTCAGAGCGTGTATTGAAAATTTAGTTTGTAACATTATTTGTAATTCTAATTATTTCACTTTCTTGATAAATGCTAGGACAGACATAACTGGTGTTGTAATTACTTACCTGTCTCCTATGGACACTTTTTAATTATTATTCTCAGCTTATTTTTGGCCAATTGTTTAGTTGGTGGTTAGCCATGTCAGTTTTCCTTAAATCAGATATTTAATGTTTCCTCCCTTTTAAATCATTTACACTGGAGTATTTTCTAAATTTCTTATTTCATTAAATTAGAGATTTAAGTTTTCTTCCGTTCTATCATTTATATTCTGTCATATTCATTTACCATTTTTGTGTTCTTGCATTGTAATCAACTGTGGAGATCTTAAATGTGATTTTTCCATGCAGTTCTGTGGACATTATGACATCATTAGTCAATATGCTAGTGATGCTTGCCCATGCTGATTTCGTTGATTCATGCAAGAAACTTTCATTTGCTTTTCACTTTAGAACTTTTGAATAAGGAAACCTGAATTGCTTAGGTGGATCGCCAGCTGAAGGAAAATCCTTCCCTCCTTTTCTAATTCATTATTAGAAAATTTGTCTGTCTGCCAAAGTGATGGTATTTAATTTTTGTCAGTACACGCCTGACAGACCATATTTATTGTGTGCAAATCTTTCTCTTAATAAAACTTTAAAATTATTTAAACTTAATTTGGCTGACGTTTGTCTTAGTGTTTTTTTTCAATTGTCTGAACAATATTTAAGATTTCTTGCTTCTCCCTGTATCTAGTCAGTGCAAACCATCATCATCATCCACTTTTGATCACAATAAACAAATTTTCCAGATACATAGTGATCTTGTGGCGCTCTCTGTGATCAAAGGCAGATTGAGTGACTGTTACAATAATATATATATATATACACACACACACAATATGTATTTAAGTCCAGCATCACAAGAAAAAAAATTAAAACAAAAACTTTTTTTTAAGAACTTAATGAATAAGTATAAAAATGATTATTTCATGATCAACTGATTTCTTCAAAGATCCAATATACATATTTGGTTTCCTTACACTTAGCAACAAATTTGTGACACAACACTTTTGTTATTGATTCAATGTCCACATATCTCTAATTTTTGTTTATATGATATTTTGCAATGCTATCTTTTAATTTCTTCAGCAGAAACCTTTTTTTTTTCTGAAATACTTCAACACCATGTCTAATTACAGCTCTCTATTGTATTCTATTATCTGCCGTATCTTCCTAATGGAAACAATTGATATTGTACTTTTTTAGCATGTCCTTTGAGATAAGCCTTATAATACAGGTGAGGTCAACCATCCCATCAAAATCATGTTCGAGTTTACCATAAAACACTTTTTAAGGAAATCTTGTATTGTTCATTCATTTTACATGTCTAATCCAACAAAGGTGTAATTTTGCAATAATGGAGTCTGTAGTGTCATAACCAGCAAATCGATTGTTTTTATGATCTTATAATTGAATTTCTAAAATTTTATAAAGTAGCTTTAATATTTAACACAGCATTATGCTGTTGCACATGCGCTTTGAAGATTTTAACTATAAATGAATGAATACTAACACTCAACCACATGATAAAGTCTTTGAAAAAGATAGAATGGCCTGGCTTTAAATGAAATTTTTCCAATGCCTTTATATTGTATTAATAATATATTAAGTTTCATTCTTTATGGGGGAGGGGGAGTAAAATATCAGCTCTATATAGTAGTTATTTCCCTATGATGAAATATACCATCTTTTAACTTGTTAAAAGCAGCAGCCATAGAGAATTTGTATTGCACCTCGACATCTAAGTTCACCAAAAATATTTCTTTGAAATTTTAATTTTTAGTATTTACATATATGTTGTAGTTTATTTATTTATTTTTAAGTTTGGCTTCCAAATTATTTTTGTCAATTATTTAATTAACTTATAACTTTCATTTTACTACATATTCTTTTATTCACCTGACTAAATCATCTGAAAATGGCAAATGACTCCCATACAGAATCAGCACTTATTGCAGCCAGATCACAATCTCTATTTATTTCATTCAGATATGCATTAATTTTATGATAAACAAAGGAAGTTTTCTATTCTAATGTGTATATATTCTAAGTTTGAATAATCAGTGATTACCACCAGATGGCAATACATTTTAAAATGTATACAGAATATAACGTAAGCTTGGGGAAATTACCTGCATATCACTTGACTCTTTCATTTACATATTATACAAACAAAAACATGTTCTCTATTTTAGCACCATCTATGCTTGAGTTTTGACTGATTATCAGATGGGGCTGTATTTAAATCCCCATCTCAAAACTTTTCTTACTTTTATCTTTATGAATAACCACTTGGAATTCAAAGTTAGAATCAATGCAGCTATGCATTTGTCAGCCATCTTTAACTTCTTTTTTACTATCAAACTAAAACCCTAAAATTTGATAAACCTTTAACCCAAATCAATCTGATTATATATCTATATAAATATGAGCCTAGATCAGAAATTACATATTTTAGCAATCTCAGTTTCCTGGCTGAGATAAGGCAGTATAAACATCTCTGAGATATATAATTACTGATCTGTGGTCAAATTTACAGTACCGATATAGATAGATTGGTTTGAATTCAAAACCTAGTATTAATCTTTGAACTTCAGATTTTTATCTTAATAATAATAAAAGACAAAAAGCTAAAAGTAGCTGCTGGGTGAATAAGTGCAATAGTTTCTCAGTTTTAATTCCCAATCTTCATTGATAAAGACAATAGCCAAAAACCAGTCTAGGATGGGATTTTAATACACAATTGTCTGGTAATTATTGATTGTTCAGGTTTGCAATTGATGGATGATTCTAGAAAAGAAAGTTACTCTTTCTTATTTACATGATACTTGGATAAGTGAAAGAGACAAATTCTACAATGCTGAGCTTACAGGACTTTTGTTTATTTTTTAAAAAAGAGAAGTTATTTATAAAAACAAACGCAAAATAAATATTTTAAAACTATTAAAAAGTAATATGTTTTATTAAAATGAATCTCCCTGCCTGTCAAGTAAAGTTTTCCAGATGACTTGCTTGTAGATAATACTTTGTTAATGTCAAAAGTAAGCATGATTTGAATTCATTAAAATGACCTCTAGGTCATGATTAACATGTCAAAATTTAATGGAATTATTTAAAAACAAAATCCACATCTTTTAGATTAAATAATTTGTAAAGCTGAGTTGACATTTAACAATACCAAAAATAAGTAGAATGAAATGAATCAAATAATTTTTCTTTAAAGTGGATTTTCCCGAAATAATATCATTTTCTTTAGAATTTCAAAAGGATCTGATTCATAATATTACTCAAATCCAAAATCAGCCATGAAGCAAATGATTAAAAAGATACTGCACATACTTTATGTTCTGAATGTGAATGTATATTCTAAAATATAAAAACGTATCCACATATTCACTCTCATCAATCTCTTTATAAATCTTGTTTGTTCTATAAAGCAATTATTATCTTAAATGATTACTTAAAAGAATGTTAAACGACCAATCATGAAAATACATGGAACTAACTTCTACTGAGTAAAGCTTAAAGTGAATCCAAAAATTAGCCATACCGTGTTCTAAATGTGAATGTATATTCTAAAATATAAAAATATCCACATATTCACTTTCATTGGATCTCTTTATAAATCTTACTTTGTTCTATAAATATGTAAGGGGTTTGAACCCAGACTTTCACATGACCCTCTGCTATAAACGCTATATCTCATACTGCTGACACACTTGATCACACACACGGTGAAAGCAATTTTATCTAATAACTATTTAAAAGAATGTTAGACAATCAAACAAGAGAATACATGGAGCTATCTTCTATCAAGTAAAGCTTAGTTAAAGTGAATCTTTCCAAAAATTAACCATACTCTGTGTTCTGAATGTGAATTTATATTCTAAAATATAAAAAACTTATCCAAAATATTCACTTTCATAGCAATTTTTATCTACTAAGTTAAAGAGAAGCTTTCAAAAAAAAAAAAAAAAAAGAACCATATCTTCTATCTAATTCTCCAAAAAAATATCCCTTTAGACTATATTGTTATCTTTTCCAGCAATATATTTTTCAGATCCTTAAATTTATAAAAATCTCAAGCAGAATATCATAAATTTTTTTTTATTTCAAACCTTTGCACAGATTGGCATTCCTTATGTCAGTATTTTCTATGTACCATGGAACTGCTCAGAATGTGATTTATGAACTCTCCATAAATTATATAACTCAAAAAGTTCAGGAAATGATAAAATGCTAATCAAGATCTTTCTATATAAAGTAACCAATATTTTGAAATACTTCCAAATCAATACATGGAAAGTAAAAATAAAACTAGTACTTAAACCTCTACTTTCAAAGTGGGACTACCAAGTACATTAAGAATCAAGGCTTAGACATATTTTTGATTACAGATATAAACTGTAGTGGCATTTGACTGCAAAATTTATGACCCAGAATTCAAGTCCTAAATAGAGACAATATATGGTATGCTGTCAGTATAAATCTGTCTCTACATTCTCAAATGGCAAATAAGAAAGAAAAAAAAACTGTAAATCCATCTCCTATCAACAATTATCCAATCTGATAAATAATTTATATTCCTCTAAATTTCAGTACTTGTGGAGTGGTACAACATTGGCTATGTATGTATGCATAAATGTAATAAAAAAAAAGCATTAACAGTAATAATAAATATTATTAATAACCATTATAAAACTCAGAAGTATTTTCAGTTACATGCATAATCATTTTCATGTGGGAACTCAATTTTAAGATTCCCTAGTTATGCAAGCAACTGAAAGTACTTCTGTGTTTGATTATAATGAACATTAATAATGTTTATTTTCAACATGAATAATTTATTGTTTTATTATTATATTAATAATTAATTTATAATGGATATTTTATTTGATTTAAATATATATTATTAGTCATCACTCATAAATGAATATAACCATTTTGACTCCTGAAGACCAAAAAAAAAAAAAGTGCTATAATTATTTATACAAGCAATCTGCAAAGCAAATTTATATTGACACATATGATCCCCTGGTACTTAACCTATTTATTTGACATTATGTTGACGCTGTTTTCCCCTCATCTGATTCATATAACCAATCCAATAACTTTTATAATTTTAAATTCAATATCATCTTATCTAACAAGTCGAAAACCATACCAATTGATGTTATAATCTTGCCATTACATTTCCAGAAAATCATAGAGTATCTTTAATTTAATCTTTGCCAGTGCTTTAATTTTATGTTAATAAAAGATACACATCCCACATCTAGCAAATGTAGTAAAATAAGGTTATCCACACCAATAACAGTTAAAAAATTTCTAAGCTAAGTTCTTTACAGGTTGCAGTCAAAACAGTAAGAAGAAATATTAACTTATGATTTATATATTGCAAATCTAGTAATAAAGATTAAGTTCTTGTTTTTGATTTACATTTGTTCAACCTTAAAACACTCAACTACAAAATGTGAATCATATTTAGATATAATAATATGAGAGAACTGGCCTATAACTTGATCCAAAGACCAGTATCATAAAAATGAAAACAAAATTGAAGCTAGTATATATTATTATTTAACACTAATTTTAATTTTCCCATATTTTCCACTGCCAGTAATAATGCTTCCTTTCACACATAATGGCTTATTGCGAGATATGAAATTTGAATGGCAGATATGAGAGCTATGTTGCAATCCAGGATCTTTAACTTGCCAGTCTGCCACTGTACTAAATCATGCAAAACATTTATATAATATACAGTGTGTATCAAGTTGATTAAATCAAGAAAAATAACATAAATATATATATTTCTCACAACTTTTTTCTGCATTTTGACAACAAATCCTATATAAGTGTTTCTTCAGTCTCTAAAGTCTCATTGAGTCCTTCTACTAGCATAATAATTGGAGGTAATCTATTCAATGAAACCCTTGAAAGTACTTTTTATTTCTCATGAGTCAAAGCATAAGCTGGGAAGTGAACCCAGAACAACTGCTTGTAAGGCAGTTGCGCTGACCCCTCGGCCACTAATGCTTGACTGAAAGTACTTTTGCTGCAGTGGATAACAATGAAATGCAATAATAATTGTAGAAGTCTTCCAAACTCATTTATTTTTTTTATAAACTAGGGCAATAGAAGTAAAATCATGAAACATTTTCAGAGATCATATATTATTAAAAACATTATAACAATTTTGAAGATGTTTCAGAAGACTCCATCAAGACATGGTTTAGTCTCATCAAGCAGGTAGCTGGTTATTTATGTCCAAATTTAAATAAGTATGCAGGATAAAGATGTCATTAAAATGCATACACTGAATACTTGTATTCTTATTGAAAAGATTATCAAAATAATCTTACTGCTCAAAATATCATTATTATTGTATAAAATAGTTTAAATAAAGTTTAAAATTTTCTATACATTCAACATTTACTGATAGATGATGGAAATAGTTCAACATATTATCACATCTAATATATCATCATCACTTACCCTCAGGCAAATAATAGTATCCACTGTTTTAATAGAATTATAATATTTTTCACACCCATATGTTACATTCATTGCATAAAAAAAAAAACCTAAAATAATCACAATCAACATATGACTGTACAATTTTGGCAATTTTAATTCACTAATCATTCATGTATCTTCCTGTCAGTTATTGCTCTTCTGCTTTTAAACTACACATTTATTATATTACTGTCCTGCATAATTTGATACAATGGTTGAATATCAGACTCTGTACTGAAGGTCATGAATCATGGCTCAGTTCTGTCATTTGTTATTTAACTTCTTATAAACTCCTAAACAATTAATATTTAATTTCTTTTTTTTCTTCATATTTTATTATTCAGACAGACAAATAATATCACTATTTTTTAAATCAAATAAACAAATAATTCAATCATTGTTAATGAACAAATAAATCTGAATTATTTTTTTAATGAATTCAGAAACAACAAACTTACTTTAACTATGACATACTATTTAAAAGAATTCCAAATATCAGTAACATGGCCAACCTGATGATCCAATCACTTAGCATAAGGAGAGGTTGCATCTAAGAAATAAGCATCAAACTTCTGCTGTAGTTATGACTGAGAGTGCATGCATGTTCCTTTACACAAATAAATGAAATATTCATGGCATATGAATCATTATGTACAAAAATTCAGTAACAATAACAGATCACTTGAATTCACATAGTTAATACAATTATTTCCAATAATCTTGGGTGATCCTACCAACATGCTCAATAATGGGGGGGGGGGGGAACAAGGGCTAAGTATTGTTTTTATAAACTTTGTAAATCTAATGTTGGAGAATAATCACATATAAAAGCATACAAGTACTTTTAATATTATTAATCCTTTATCAATACATCTAGAAATTCTAAATATACAAGTCATATATGATAAAAACACTGTCTAACAGATACATAAAAAAATAAATAAGTAGGCAGGAATGTAGATAGGTAAATAGTTGAGTATTTAGATAGATAAATGGATGAATGAATAAATCTATACAGAAAAGGAAATTACATTTCTGCAGTCCAAAGGCAGGTATAGGGACTCTTGTACCTATATATAGGCACTGTTAACATCTACCACAAATTGAATTTTGTTCTCAGTTACCATTATCTAGATTGGCTTCTTATATAATAATTTAGTTTGCAAGCAAAAGTGGAATCCATTGTTGTCTCCATAACAACTGCAGTTATTATTTTATAATATATTAAATGTTTAATAAAATTTATATATATATTATCCAAAATAAGAGAGCCACACTTTTTCCATTAAAGAGCCGCTAAGAGCCGCATGAGGCTCTAGACCTGTCAGAGATAGATGGCGAAATATATTTCATTCTACCATATAATGCTGAAACATTGTGCTATTAAATTTATTTCAGATAAAATACAGAGTACCACTTCTCCCTCCTGATTAATCCATCTCAAATTATTCATGGATTGCACGTATATACCTGAGAAGTCAGTGGAAGCCAGATGTAGTGCCAAACACATCCCCAGACTAATTTTTAGCAGCTGGTCATTCTCAGAAAGAGAAATGAAGAATAACATTGCTGTAGATGAGATGTAAACTAGGAAAAATCTGTTATAAATTTTTACATAGAAATTCTAATGACAATACACATAATAACAGTGATTCATAAATAATATTGCTATTTTAATTTGAAACACTTCTATATAAATGAATGCTTTCAGATAATATCAAGATAATTAGCATTACAGACTATATTTTAATAGTATACTGTAGTCACTGAAGCTTTGCTTTATCACAATTCTGTTGTGAAAACTTCCAGATGTAAAATAAATGGCTCTTTATTAAGGATTTGCAAAAATAATGACATCTCTTCAAAAACCAAAAATCAATAATGTTTCTCCAGATGACATACCAATGCAGCTAATTTCCTTCCAAGATAAAAATGTGCAAACACATGAATAAAAAATATAATATGTCTACATTAAAAATGATTCAAATGGATTTGATTCACATCAATCTCAAACTTTTAAGAGCTCTTCTGCATATGAAAAACAATGGCATATTTCAGCACATGGTTTTTACACAATAACAATGAGCTCTAAAGCCAGATATTTTCACAATATCAAATCAGGATGCAATCTTATTGTCTTAAATGATCCCAAACTATAGTTGTGAGAATGGTGTAATGAAAATTACATTAGAGACATATCATTCATTATTGGATAATCTCTAGACTAATGAGTGACTAATAAAAAATATTAATATACTTTCAATAAGTGATTTGTGATAAAGTTGTGAAGGCTTCGCATTTGACACATCAATTAAACTGTAGTGTTTTGTCATCTATACATACTGGACAACGCTAATTATATGTGTAAAAGACTGTGGTCTGGGCCAACTGATGAGTGCTGATTCAGCATGAAATGTGCATCTTGAGAATCATACATCTTTTTCACATGTCTTTGATATGTATATGATTACATCCCTCCACAAGGTGTTAAGATTTGATAGAAAACATTCCCTACCTTGCAAAAGAGCAGTGTAATGAAAATTACACTATAGAAATATTATTTATTATTGGATAATCTCTAGTCTAATGAGAGACTAAATAAAAATTAGTAAAACAGAAACATTCTCTGGAGCTGCTGAAAATTGCATGAAGAATAAAAACTGAATCAAAAAATAATATGACTGCCAGTCATTTTATTTCAACCACCACAATTCCCAACAGGATGAAGTCTAAATGATAAAACTTCTTTTAGAAATTGTTAAATTTTAACTTTCAGTAATTTTTAAAAATGGAAATTATAATAAACCTAATCATATGATATAATACTGTCTGGTTCATATCATTATGACACTGCAATGTAGCTTTCATAATAAATCCTAGTGACTATGAATTGGAACCTGAACTATAAATGTTCTACTTATGAAGTTGTTTTGATACCTGTTGACCTTTGCAGTAATTTATTCAATTTTGGAGTTTTTGGCTACAATTCTTTGTAATGTTTTAGCTCCTCTCAGCAAATGTTGATTTCAGATTGAAGTTAATTCTAAAAAGTTTCCTTCTTTTATTTTAAGTGTATGCAATTATCAATCTTCAAATTAACTATCATGAATTTAGATGTCTAACCTCCATATAGCTAGACATCAAAATCTGATTAGTTTTATACTAAGATGACTCACACTTTTTTTTTCATAGACTTACAGACAATTTTAAATTTCCCATCAAATATTTCTTAATATATCCTTAAGATACCATCTATGAAAAAAACTTAAAAAATTGATATTGCTGTTACTTATCAAAAATAGTAACACTGCAGTGATTGGATCTGACAAACAGATTTACAATTATCATGCAAATAGTCAATCCACTTGGCAGACTAAAAATGATGTAGCCAATAAGGTAAAAAGATCAGTCACAATAAAAAGCTTACTATTCATTTTTATTGCTATACTGTATACATATTGTGGGTAATAAAAGAGTGAATAATTAAGCATTTACATGTAGACTATAAAAACATCACAAAAGAAACAATGTGGGATTGCTCTCTGCCAGTATCATTTGAGATAAGCCTTCTGCTTTGGATTTCCACTCTAGTTAACTGTATACTAGCAAATCTTATAAGTTAGTTCATTAATTTGTAACAATAGACTTGCAGGTGGGTGTGAGTAAACCTTTCTATTGCAAATTTGAAAATCTAATTAAACATACTTATAGTTGCATTCATTACCAGGTGCAGCAAAAGAATTGATATAGCCACAAATGAGAAAATGTGGGTGATTTAGTCTGCAAGTTGTGTAAGGGAGGCATAGAAAATATTAGCCATCTGTTAATTGTATGTAAATGCCTGAAAGCAGAAAGAGTACAAATATTGAAGTTGTAGAAGAATAAACAAAGTAATTATACAGAAAGTGGATATTGTTTATACTGGATTTGGGAAAAGATAAGAGAGATTTAGACATAAAGGCCATGGAGTTGACAAAGATTATGTTGTGGAAATGGTATGGAGCGAGATAGAGAAGAATATGCGAAAAACTTAGGGCGGGGAATGGAAAGGGAAGGTAAAGTGGCTAACGAGCTTCTCTGGGCATACTGGCTGAGAGATTCCTGACTCCGTATAAGGAGACGTCACAGTGCATCGCTTCGCATATCCGGTCTCTTTATTTATATAGTTGAGTGTATATTAGTGTACTAAATTTTCATATAACACTGATGTTTAGTACTATTCAGAATGAAAAAAAGATCATATCCCCGCAAGAAAATTAATAAGAACTTATAAAAATAAAAATTCAATATATAAATAGAATCAACTGCAATAAAGTATTTTTTTTAAAAAAATAAAAACAATTAATTAATGTCAATCACGATAATTCAGTTTATTCTGGACTAATTTTTATAATTCAGAACTAAAAACTGACTAATTTTTTTTTTTTTAAAAAAAGGCAAATTATAAATGAAATCTGACACTGTATAATAAAATGAAAATATAATTAACAAATTTATTTAAAAAAAAAGAAAACAATAGGGAGAAGAAAAAACATGATTTAAAAAATCTTGAAAACAGATATATTGAAGGATTTGACATATGAATTTAAAAAATAGAAATCAAAAAATAATTTCATAATTAATTTAAAATAGAGCAGAAAAAAAAAGGTAAAACAAAGACAAAACTAGTTTATTCGCCGTCAGTGAGAAAATATGAAAACTTATACAACCTACAAGTCATTCTTGAGAAAGATTATTGATACCGCATTAAGAATTCATTTCCGATTTCAATTTGGCCGGTGCTTCGCATTATTAACATTTTCATTTCATGCATTTAATTTCAAAACATATTAATACTTTCTTTAAACATATTAATTTTTAATTTTTTAAATCTTCGGTTTATTTTATGCCAGTTTTCATACCTTCAAATGTTGTTCTATTTCCTGTCTATCCGCATCTTCAAAAGTTTATTCATTTATTCTTATTAGTGTCTTCTTTAATTATTACTAGAGCGGTTCACATTGTCGAGTTTTATTTTGTTTTGTTTTTTGCTAATAATAATTTATCACCCTCTTTTTATTTCTCAAAATATTTGTAAATATATAAACAGTCCTTATCTATCTATTAATATTCAATACTCATAGGGGATTTGAACAAGGACTTTCAAGCTCCCTTCAGCTAGCAAATCTATCTCATACAACTAATATACATGACTATATACATGTGAAAAAAATAAATGATCTCCAATATATGTAATTTTGTGCAAAACCAGTGCTCACTCAACAGTTGAACCAGGTCATCATCTTCCATACACATATATAATCAGTACTTGGTTTATATTAAGATAGAAAATCTTCAAACTTTAATGAACAAACTTTAGTCACTCCTCAGTCATCTATACCATTGAAAATCTGATGATGAAATGCTCAAATCCCTTGCTGATGCCAGTATTATTGTCATGCCCATTTCAATTTTAAGTTACTCTGACCCCTCATGTATAGGATAGGCAGAATACAGGATTTGGAGGGTGGAATGGATTAAACTCTATCCACTAAAATTTGAAAATATATCTTAATATAAACCGATCACTAAGTATATATGTGTGTGGAAGATGATGATCAGGACCAACTGATGAGTGCTGGTTCAGCACAAAATATGTATATTGGAAATCATTTACCTTTTTCACATGTTTGTAGCCATGTATATCAGTTGAATGAGATAGAGTGGATAGCTGAAGGGAGCTTGAAAATCTATATTCAAATTCCCTATAATTATATTTAAACTCCAAGTATATGAATTATGCTTGAATTTCAAATAGTCAATACTTAATAAATAAATTTCCTTTATTCTTCCCCCACCCCCAAATATTAAAATTAGAAGAGAAGAAAGAACGTTTTTGAAGAAGATTGTTGAACAACAGAAACTTCAGATTAATTAATAAAATTTGAACATTGCAAAAAAAAAAATGGTAAAACAAGATTTACTAAATATTACAACTTTATTATCACTAAGCTTCTGTATGCTAAAAATGTAAAATGAGATGAGGATATGCAAGGCCATCATTCTAATAACCTCAACATCACATTCTTCACAGTTAAATATTAAGCAGACTTTTAGAAATACATACAAAAATCTTCAACATAAATTTTATCATATAAGGACATCCTTAGAGCAGAATAATCTTTGTGTTATATCAAAATATTAATAAAGCATTTTCAAATGAAACATAACATCACAGAAATAATTTTCTTTTCCATTTGCAATATAATTGTATTACCTCTTTTTGTCACAGATTTTTTAAATTCCAGATCTTATATATTAGCCTTCTGATGTGATGTAATTCAGGATCAAATTTATTGGCTATATTAAATGAAGTTTTGTTTACATCTGATGAAAATTTAAACATGATTCTGAATTATATTACATGACAGAGAATACTTTTATTCTTGCAGGAAACCTGACAAAGAGAAGGGATGATACAATTATATTGACAGCACATCATTCTGTAGAATGAAATATAAAGAGAAAAACATACTGCACTAAATATTAATTCTGAGCATATCAATTTAATATCTCAGTGAGTTATGTTTAGATGTTTATCTAAAAATTTTGACTGTGCATAAAAAATTATTGTCAATATAAAATAAATAAATAAAAATAAACATTAATAAACATGATTTTTCAATATGCCATGAACACGTCATTCATTCATATGATCTGAAAAGCAAAATGAGAGGACAACTTATTTATTTAAAAAATCACATTGCTAAGGAAGATTTTATTTATTTATTTTGGCAAAAGTACAACTTTAGCAATTGATAGTTTAGTTACATTTGTTAAAATAATAACTTAGAACCAGTTTATCCCACACTCTTTATGTCAACATTCACCACTATTTCAAAACCATGCCATTGTTCAATAATAACAAGTAATTTTTTAATATGTTATGAGACAAAACCTTCACTCATTCACATAAACACATAACAACTATTCAATAAAAATAAATAATGGCAAATATTAAGTTTATTTTTCAATAATAGCCACCACTTTTTAATGGTGACCTTTAATGTACTTTAACATGCTTATATACTACTGTATTCTTTTTGTTAAATATTATACTCTATACAATTTAGCCATTGGGAGAGTATTGAACTTGAGAGCTATAAGAGTATCAAAATCAAAGAACATTATGAAGCAATGGCTTTTCTTAGGTCCATGTGATCTTACTTGTTTTCTTATAATCTTTTTATAATCCATTTAATGATTTTCTTCACATTATAAGCAATTTCTACTAATTTAGACTGACTGTCTTCATAAAACTATCTAAAAATAATAGTAACAATGGTTCTATTTTTATTAATTTGTTAACAGTTAATCTTCAAATTAGATTTGTCATATTGAAGGAAAGACAAAACTGCTTTCAATAAAAGATCAGACATGATACTGTAATCTTGAAAAATAATTAAACATGACAGCTGTAGAAATGTTTTTAAAAAGTTGCTCTATCTTTAAAAGATATTAGAAAATATCTATATATAAATTAATAGGTATTCTTAATAATGATCAAATATATTAATTAAAGGGCAATTCAAAAAATTAGTAAATGAGATATAGATAATATAAGGATGTGTAAAATATTAAATAATTTGACATACATAATGTAGGTATATAACTAATTTAACTAGATGTTATAAAGATTTTATTTATTGATAAAAAGATGAGTATATATGTTTAGATAGTTTGGGTAATTATGTAAATTGGTTGTGTAATATAAAATTATTGATAGCCATATACATAAAAAAAAATTTTTTTTTTTTGTTTTTATTCTTATATACTGTATAATATATTGAAACAGACACTTTGCTATGTTTCAAGTACATGTGTAGATAAAAAGTGGATTCAGCTAAAATTCTACTTGTAAATTAATTTGGAAAATTTTATTAATTTAATTTTTTAGTAACATGTATTATAAACGTGTGATATATGTATATAAATGTACACACATAAAAATGTAAAATATTTCTGTTATTTATTTAATATAATATTTCTAAGAAAACTGAACATTGTAAATAAATTTTATCTTTTACAACAATGCTTAATCTACAAAAAAGTTTTAATCTGTTGTGATAACAAAATCTAAAAGTTTAAGCATTGTCTAGATAAGGCATGTAAGTGAATTAATCCACTGTGGGATACAAAAATTTCTTAATTAAAAATCTGGCTTATTTTTAAGATGTTAAACTAGAAAATTCTAGAAAGTTTGTTAAGGAGAACAATCAACTATGATGTGTATAAAAGCTCCCAAAATCTATTGTAGATTCATTCATTAGATTCTATTAGATCCATTTTTTAGATTCTTTCTGACTATACTAGTCAAGATCACATTCAAGACACTGGGACTTTTGATTCTGCTAGTCAAGCTATACTCATTGCCAGCTAATTCATCAAAATTATTAATACCTCACAAACAGTTCATGACAAGTGGCCACAAATTATTCCTAGTGATACTCTCTGATATATGCATGGCTAGGCACTTTAATAAGTCAAACTCTGTGCTGAAAGCCTAACTTCTCTGCCAACATGTCCTAAATTCATACTCATAAAAAGCTGACCTCCTGAAATGTCAAGTATATGGAAGCTCTCTCAACTAACCAACTATAAAATATAATTACAAAATGGACAAGAGTAACCACTCCTAAAATGAATTTGCAGAAAGCAAAAATGACACAAAGATGGACTTTACAATAATATAAATTTTTGTATATACATGAGCCAGGTGCGATTAGAATTGTTTTCATTACATATATGTGCATTTTAACAGTCATCATCATCATCAACGATTATCAATCCACTGCAGGATGAAAGTCTCTCCAAGTTCAATCCATCTTTTCCTATCTTTAGCTTCTCTTCTCCACATCACCTTTGCACACTTTCTTATTTCATTCATCCATCTCACATGTGATCTCTTTCTGGGTCTTTTATAATCTCTTGGAATCCAGTTTAAAATTTAAATTGTCCATCTGTTATCATCTCTTCTAAATATATCCAGCCCAACTCCACTTCAGTCTTTTAATTTTTTCAATGAGATCAGTAACACCTGTTTGTTCTCTTACCCATACATTGCGTTTCGATCCCTTCTTGTTACTCCCAACATGCATCTCTACTTCTTTGAGTGGTCTGAAGTCTCTGTATTGTTCTTCTATTAAGTGTCCAAGTCTCAGATCCATAAGTAAGAACTGGCAAAACACATTTATTAAAAACTTTTCAAACACATAGGCATATTTCCTTTGAGTATCAAGTTATTTCTACCAAAAGCACTCCAATAAAGTTTAATTCTACGATTAATTTCATCCATTATATTTCCATCTGTATTAATAATCTGACCAAGGTATTTGTAACTGTTAACTTCTTCTAACTCATCATAATCAATCTTTATTTTCATATTTTGAGAATATCTATTAAACCTTACTTTAGTCTTTTTAACATTTATCTTTAGTCCTACGTTCCTACTTTCATCTGATAACTCCTGCAACATTTCCTGTAGCTCTAAAGCATTATTTGCAAAAACAACTACATCATCTGCAAAATCTAAATGACTTAAATAATCTCTATTTACTTTCACTCCTTTAGTTTCCCATTTTAATATACAAAATACTTCTTGCAGCATTGCTGTAAAAAGTTTTGGAGATATGGAGTCACCCTGTCTTACACCCTTTTCAATGTTGATTTTCCTACTATCATTATGTAATCTAATTGTTGCTGTTGCATTTTTATAAATATTCTTCAAAATATGACAATATCCTGGATCTACACCTTGATGATCCAATGCTTTAATCACTGAAGAAATGTTTATAAAATCAAATGCCTTTTCATAGTCTACAAATCCTAAGCATAATGACAACTCATATTCATTTGTCCTTTCTATAATTTCTCTCAATACCTAGATATGATCTACTGTACTAAAACCACTTTTAAATCCAGCTTGTTCACTTAGTTGGTGGAAATCCAGTGTTTTCTGTAGATGAGTTGTAATTATCTTAGTAAAAATTTTGTATAAAACTGATAAAAGACTGATAGGTCTGTAATTTCTAATATCTTCTTTATCACCCTTTTCAAATATTAATATTACTACTGCATTCTTCCAATCATCTGGTACATTTTTATCATTTAGACATTTGGTATATAACTTTGCTAAAAAAATTTCTATTTCTTCACCTGCTTCTTTTAATATATCAATTATAATTCCATCATTACCTTGAGCCTTCCCTTTCTTCATAAATTTAATTGCATGTCTCACTTCCTCATTCAAAATTTCTGGGCAATTCGGAAGATATAATAGGTATAGGAGGCACTTGTTATTTATTACTATATAATTCTTGATAGAAGTCTTCTATACATTTTACGATGTCATCTCTCTTTTTAGTAATAATGCCATCTTTTTTTCTTATTGCAGATATAAATTTCCTACCAATACCAAAATGTTGTTTTACACTCTTTAGACTGATAGAAGTCTTCTATACATTTTACGATGTCATCTCTCTTTTTAGTAATAATGCCATCTTTTTTTCTTATTGCAGATATAAATTTCCTACCAATACCAAAATGTTGTTTTACACTCTTTAGACTTTTATTCTCTTCTACAGCTTTCCTTGCTAGTTCACAATTATACTTTCTTATATCATTTTCAACTCTTTTCTGCACCATTTTATAAAATTCGAGATATTCAATCTTTTTTAATGCATAATTGTTGTATATCCTCATATTCCTTCTTTTCTTCATAAATTCTCTAGTCTCAGTAGAAATTTTATTGGTCAATTGCTGCTTTTTTCTACCAGCTATCTTTGTTGCAGTTTTTAAAAGTGTATCGCTTATTTTCCTATTAATGTCATTCAAATCTGAATCATGTTCAAAATCTACTAATACTTGAAACTGATTTGTAAGTTCTAATTTAAATTCATTAGAATGTTTCTGAAGATTAGGCATATCAACTGTAAATATTGTTTTTCTTAATAATTTTTGTCTCTCTAGTTTTGCATTAACATGTATCTTACATCTTACTAATCGATGATCACTTCCAGTGTTAAATTTATTAAGAACATTACAATCTTGAAATATCTATTTTCGGTTAGTCAAAATATAATCCAATTCTGCTGTACCTTCATTTGGATGCTTCCATGTCCATTTCCTTTTAACATTTTTCTCAAAAAAAAGAAATCATAATATGAAGTTTTTCTTTTTCTGCAAACTCCACAAGTCTATGTCCACTCTCATTTCTATTATTATAACCAAAATTACCTACAGCATTTTCATCTTTCATTTGTTTACCAATTCTAGCATTAAAGTCTCCCATAACAATTTTAAAATGTTGTTTACTCTGATCAAAAACCTTTTTTACATCCATATAAAAATCTTCTATAACTTCATCACTATGAGAACTTGTTGGGGCATAAACCTGAATTATCTGCATTTGGTATCTGCTATTAAGTTGTAAAACTAATCTTGCCACTCTGTCTGATACATCATCAATTTCCACAATGTTATTCTTCCATTTTTTATTTATAATGAATCCTACTCCACTTGTATTTCCAATATTTGTGCCTTTATAATAGAGTATATGTCCACTTTTTAAATCAATTGTTTCTTCACCTTTTCTTCTAACTTCACAAAGTCCAATAATGTCCCATTTAATATAAGACAGTTCTTCTTCTAACTCTTGCAATCTTCCTTCACTTGAAAGTGATCTGCAGTTGTTAAGTACCTAAATAAAAAGTCATCAAATGGCAGCCTGAGTCCGCAATCAGGGGATTCTTAGTACCTTCCGCCTTCGGCCACCAACCGCTGCCTTGGTTGGTGACTTTACAGCCTCCTGGGAATAAGGGCCATTAAAATGTATTATTTTTTTAATTTTACGTATATCCTATTTAATAATGTTAATGTCATTTATGAATGTTTTACTATTTTGATTCAAGATTAAATTAGAATTTATTATGTTTAAAAAATTATTATTGAAGAAATTCCCTTCTTTCATTGGTGGTTTTGACAATTATTAATAAAGACTTAATTTTGAAAGAGTTGATTATTATTGTAAAGTTATTCAATCCTCTCCCCTCCTCTCTTTGAATATTTAGAACCAACTGTATTTTTCTTTTGTAAAGGAAAGCACATCTGAAGTTTAAAAGCAGATAGTAAATTTTTTAAAATAAAATTTGTAATGTTTAAAATTAACTTTTTCTTTTAAATAGTATTAATCAGTATATATATGTGGGATATAACTTTAAATTTGTTAAGATATTTTGATGTTTATACATAACATGCTCTTATATAAAAGTATTGACCTATTTGTGTGTGTGTGGACATGAAAAAAATCTATATGAAAATCACTTTCATTTTCTAGGGCTTTTCTTTTATTTCACAGGTGTTATCTATGTATCTACCTGGTTGACATTTCGTATTCCCTCAAGTAGCCTGAGCTATCTTCTGCTTAATTGCAATCTATTTACTCTGGAATGGCCTGGCTTTGGAATAGCTACCATGCTTGTTTTGTTTTATATTATTGCTACATATGGTGAATTCTAACTCTCTAATCCACCAAGTTTTGATCACATTCATATTCTTTTAAACCAGGTTCCAGTGCCTGGAATTGCCGATCTCATTTATGGGTGGCCTGCTCCAAAACAGCTTCTGATGCTTGTCATAATTAATAACCCTAATTATTTTCTATATAATTATCTGGTGGTATTCACACATATATCACATACCATAAGAACCAACATTTTTAAAAGATTATTTATTATTATCAAATTAATTTAAAAAGGCCGAATAATTTAACTGTCAAGCTGTCAATAGATAAAGTACTCTAGCAAGACATCCATAGATGAAGTAATTATTAATTTCTTTTATTTTCTTTAAATCTTAATAAACTTTATATTATTAAATTAATTTGGCTGGTGTTTGCTTGTTCTTATCTGTCTATCAATTGTTTAATAGTTATGAGTCACATAATCTAAACTGAATTAATGTCAGGGGTAAGTAATTTAGTTTATATATTAACTGCTCATCATTATTAGTGGATATCTGGTCACCCCAAATAAATTTATTAGGATCATAAATAGCCTGGTGGCAACCTCAAGTGGCCTATATTCTAAAGGATGGAGTATGTGTCCGATACAATATACATATATATAATGGATTAAAAATAATTATTTAGAGTTTAATTATATGTATATAAGAAATGAGATATAGTTGTTTAAAATGAAGTATAAAGTTGTATATAATTTAATGCATATATGTATATAATTGGTTAATTATAGTTAATGTAATTTTATTTATATATAAAGGGAGTATATATGTGTAAATAATTTACATGATTATATAAAATGGTTATGTAATATGCATGTTAGAGGGAGGATTGATGGAGGTACTGGTCATATTTATAACTATTTGGTAAGAATCTGAAGTAATAAGAGGAATTGCTTGGATGAATGAGAGAAAAAAATGATAAATGAAGCAAAGAAAAGAAAGGGACTGATAAAGAAATTAACAGTGTTTCATATAATAAATATAATGTAACAAGGATTATATGGAAGAGAGTGGTAGTAGCAGGGTTAACTTATGGTAATGGTGTGTTATGTGTTAGTAAAGGGGTATTAGATTACTTAAAAAAGTACAAAGAGAAGTAGGAAAACATTCATTAGAGGCAATTCAAGGAGAATTGGGATGGTCAAGTTTTTATATGAGAAATAAAAAAAGCAAAATGAAAAATATTCAGCAGATTGCAATTTGTGGATAGTAACAGAGTAGCCAAAATAATATTTAAATGGGTTACGAGTAAAGAAGAGGCAACAAGATGGATGATGAAGGTAGTACAATATGCAGAAAATTTAGATAAAGACTTTATGTCAGTATATTTGTTACAAAAGATGGGATGATTGTGTTAGGAGAACTGATGAGTGTTATAGTGGCAAAGAATGGGACAGAAGAATAAAGGTATTAATAAAAAAATAGGGAGATGGAGAACTAGTATGGAGAGTAAAATAAGTTTTAAAATATTTATAGAAGTAAACAAAATATTGGATACGAGTTCATTTACGATAATAGTAAGGAAAGTAGTTTATTGTTTAAGGCTCAAACAGGATCATTAGCAACAATGGAATGTACACACAAATGGAGAAATGTGGGTGATTCAGTCTGCAAGTTATGTAAGGAAGGCATGAAAATTATTAGATATCTGCTAATTGAAAGCAAATGCTTAAAAGCAGAAAGGGTACAAATAATGAAGTTGTGGGAGAATAAATATAAACAAATTGAGTATTAAAAAAATGAGTTCTTGTTTTTATGATGAATTTGGAAAGAGATTTAGATATAAAGGCCATAGAGTGGACAAAAATGATGTTGTGGAAATAGGATGGAGCAGATAGAGAAGAATATGGGAAAAACTTGGGGTGGGGAATGGAAAGGAAAAGTAAGGTAGTCAGTTTCTCTGGGCATAGAGGCTGAGAGATTCCTAATTTCTATAAAGGAGTAACCATACAACATCATATCACATTGTATGACTTATTGGAAAATTATATTTAGAAAAGGGTTCTAATATTGTATGAAAATGTTTCAATAAAATATTTATTAATTTTTATTTAGTTGTTTAATTTAAATTGAGATAAAATATTTTTTAAATTAATAGGTTTATTTTACAAAAAGATTAAAATAATTTTTAAAAAAAATGTATATAAGTATTTTAATG
This sequence comes from Epiperipatus broadwayi, assembly GCA_028023455.1. Lineage (NCBI taxonomy): Eukaryota > Metazoa > Onychophora > Udeonychophora > Euonychophora > Peripatidae > Epiperipatus > Epiperipatus broadwayi. The sequence goes on along the minus strand of JAQFVV010007142.1, from coordinate 19,221 downwards.
AGGTACAAACTCATTACTCAAAATACTGAGAAGTTAAAATTGTAATAAAAAGATGGCAAACAACTACTACTGATGACAATTAGAATAATTGCATAATGTGGATGAACAAAGAAATCGGATATGCATATTTTACAAAGGTAATAATTAATCATTTGCAACTCTAGATATGGTAATTGGATAATAAATAATTAAAAAAAAAGATTAATGCCTGTGAACAACTGGATTCTTTATAATTTTTGAAAATACTAGTGACAGCTGGTCCATAGGTCTGCAGTATCCTCAGAAAAAAAATTAATTATCAATAATATAACAATCATTCAATATTTTGCATAATTATTATGTAAATACAACTAATTAAATCATTTTTAAAGAGAATTATTTTAAACAATGCTTGAGATTCTATTCAAAGGCACTGCTAATTATAGCAGTGCCAGAAATGTCATATTCGGTGAATGTCAGAAAGTTCCACTGAGATTTGCTTTTATCAATGTGCATAACTAGCACCATTAGACCTGCTCACTGAGCAGTCTCAGTAATTATATGAATATGTATGTTTACCTATTCTGGTATCTCTTCAGAGTGAATAAATTTTTATTTTCATTAAGAGTGAACAATAAAATATTGTTTTTTTCTTGTAAATAACATTTATAAATTAGCATATAAATATTTATTACAGAAAAATATAACAAAATAATAAAAGAAATATTATTTTAAATATTTATTATGATGAGTATTAGTGTTGAATATATTTAAAAAATTGAAATAAAAAATAACGGCCGATTTACTCCAGATATTATTTGTCAAACAGCAGATAGTAAAAACCAAAAATATATTAGATCTTACTATATCCCGGTGGTATTACTATCATGACAAGTTTAAATAAACTCAAATACAATTTAAAGTAACAAAACAAATTTATTTACTAGGTAATAAAATAGAAAAAGAAATAAAGAGTAAAAAACAATCAGAAAATTCATTAGAAATCTTTTAAGTTTGTGTGACAATTTCTATACATACACAGTAGATAATTATAACCCATTGCATTGCATCTTAAATGAAGAAGGTTCTTCTTGATAACAGAGTCATTATGTATACATATATTATGTACAATGATTCTAATTTTCAGCAGTTATCATATCCATGGTATGTGAACGATACTCGCAATTATTATGCTTTCCACACATACAAACGAATAATCCCTAGTGGATTTTTTTAAAAATAAGAGTCCATTTTTGCATAATTATTTCTTATTAACACAACTGATGTATAATATACATCTAACTATATGACTAGCCTATGTAGATTTTCTAAAGTAGATTTTATTCATATAGTCTGCATATATTTATATGAGTAAATAAGTTTCATTTACATTTGCATTTATATTACACATAGACAGTTCATATCTTTTTAATAATGATTGGTATGGAAAAATAAAATGGTTTTGTAGTTGTGAAATTAGAAATGCTCTGTTTTGTTTCCTTACTTACATTTTGGCAGCAATACTATAATAAATAACCCCCTGCTTAAAAATTTCATGGGCTGCCACTGGAGAATGCTGTCATCGATAAAAAACATGAATGAGAAAATCCTTGGTCAAATCAGAAACAAAATTCCATTCAAAGAATACATAATCAGGTTTAAAATTATATTATTTTGATCATATTAGGAGATGTGGTAATTCATAAGAAATATATAAAACATTTGAAAATGATGATGGTTAAAATAAAAAACAAATAGCAGTGAAATGGGTAGAATCTATCGTCATAATTGTAAAATTGGCATTAAGGAATTTAAAAATCCAAGTGATTTCATTCTGAAAAAATATTGTAGAATAACTGTGAATTATGATGACTTAGCAGAATTCCATACTACTGTTATTTAAATGTAAACATAATTATTTATTACTGTTATATAATTCTAATTATAATGTACTTCATTTTATTATTTTAATGTAAATTGATAATAATTTATTACTCCAATCAAAACATGCCTTGTCAAAGAGACTGAAATTCACATAATTAGAATTTTTTTAAAATAAAAAAATCTATAGCATTGACTGCCTAACCACTTGATGACCTTGACTTAATTATTGATATTTTTAACAGATTTACAAAGGAAAATGTCATTATAGTATAGTGAATAAAAAGAATCTCATGATATATATAATTCATGTTGTAATAATAAACAGGAATTTTCCTTTTTTTAATACTCAAAAGACAGAGGCAAACTATGACCCACTTCATTAGATACTGTGCAGTTATCAAACCTGTTTTTCAAGTAATTAATTAACATACTTATATATATATTGTTGATAGAACCATGACTATAATATATAAAGAATGTGTCAACTATGAAGAATCAAAAAATCTATTTGGAAAACCATAGGCTCAGCATATATAGCAGTATGACCTTCTCATTTACAATTGAAAAACATTATATCATATTAACAATCATTTTTGTTTATCATGATCAATACATTGAGAATATCTGATGAACCCACAAACATGATAATTCGCTAACATACATAACCATTTTACCTAAAAATTCTGGAAGAACAGCTGGATAAGATCTCTTGAGAAATCAACTAAATAACAAAAAAAAAAACTTTATTAGCTCCTTTATGGATGTGTATCTTAGCTTATGGATATGGCAGACAGCTTCACATTTCAACAAATCTTGTCACCACTGAAAAGTACTACAAATGACGTGGCTAAACAAAATGACATTACAAATGAATAGCAACATTTGATCATCAACAGAGACAATATGTCATTGTTTGCCATCTGTATGTTGTCAAAGGGCAGGTTGAAATAACTGAACAATAGGGTAATATGATCAAGTGATAATACTTAAATTCTAGCAATATTTAATTTAATAGTTAGATGATTCAATATCATTGTGTTATTCAAGTTCCATAAGTGACAAATTGAGCATCAATTTAGGATCTTTAGTTCTTAAGGTTGTTACACTGTCGTTAAGCTAAGCTGCATATAGTATTCAATGATAAGTTATCAGTGCTTGCCACCTATTGGATTTACTTCTAATATCTCAAATTTTGAGTTACAAATTTCTTAAATCATTAGTCTATCATTTCAGTATTTAAAAAAAAAAAAAAAATGTATAAGCATTTTACATCATTAAAGTCTGTTGTATAAAAAGCTGTTAGTTTATATATGAATATAAGTTTTTCCAAGTAGTCGTTAAAGTTGAAATTCTTAAAAATGAATACATCCGCTTACGCGCAATCACTAAACACATCCTCCATCCACACACACTTAACATTAAAATCACCGCTGTTTACACAAACATGGAATTTTGTCTAAAATCACAAACAGTTGTGAATAAAAATGAGTTTTATTCTTTCCTTAGAATGATAAATGAAAGTTCTAAAAACGTATTTATAACAACAAAAAAAGCATTTTTTATTATAATTCAAGGTGACGGAAAATAAACGAAATGAGAAAAGCATTAAACTTATTAACTATTATAATCCAACTAGAGGTAATTCAATTTCTCAGAAATTATTTTCAACCAAAACTACTTAAAGGAATTAAATTGTTATAGATACAGAAAGCTCATATTGTTAAATAAAATTAAAAAAAAATACTATGAGTAGATTACGATTTAAATGCAACTCTCACGTTTGAATAAAAAATTCGCAGCTATTATTAATTCCATTTCACTTTCAAAATATCACAATACAACTGAGGATTTTATTCTTAATAAATCAATGACAAAAGTGGTAAGGTTTTCAAAGCGATTAGTTCCTTTAAAAAAAAAAAAAAAACTGAAATTAAATAACGAAGTTTTAATTATTCATCTAAAGCAATAGATAAATTAAAACAAGAGTTAAATAAATTTAAGTTTCATTATATTTACGAAAATGTTCGTTACATGGAATTTAGAATTTATTTATTTTATAGCTATGACTTTTTCCTGTATCCTAGATATTGATTAAATAAAACAACCACAGTCACATCATCCACTTACCAAATACAATTCCTGAACATCAACCAAGATTATTTTTTCCAAAAAATCATCTCTTGCTGCTCTTAAAATCTCATAGCTACAACCTTCATTTAAGATTATCTACAGATATATAAAAAAGATATCTTCCTTATAGATTTTTCGCTGCTAATAAAAATAAATTACATCTATACAAAAATACTACTATAAGCCAAAAGTAAATCAAAAATTAACTAATAAGGGTTACATTGTCAAGGCAGACTTCCCAAATGAACAAATATCTTAAATTCAAACTAACATTCTAATCACTCTTATTGTTGGAAAATCTTTTCAATAAAATAATAGCTTTACTATTACATTTTTTTAATCAGAAGAAACTCTTTTAACTTCTTTAATCTTCTCTAATAAATAAATTTGTTTCATTTACTATTTTAAACATAATCTTGATCTTCCAACTTAACTTTTTCTATTCTTCTTCAAATCCATATTTCTAGAACTCCCAATAGATATATTTTTAATTGCCCAGTCTTTCCTCCATATAAAACAATAACTACGCTTTTAAAAACAAGAGATAAAGGCAGGCCATAAGCTCAATGCTTCTTTCACCACTCATGCAATACATATTATTTTTATAATTTATATTTAGTACTTTAATATTTATCTAAGTGACCTATACTGCCTAGAATTTCCTTCATTCTCCAATGATCATTTAATTATGGATGGCTAAATGAGCTAGTTGTGTTCTTAAATTGTTTGGAAAACTTTAGATACTTCAAGAATGGTTATAGCAAGAGAATTGTTTGGGGGAACTTTCAATTCCCAAATTTCAGTCAAATTTGAATTGTAAGTCAAGATCATAGAAAGTAAATAAACTATGATTCATTAAAATTATTAAATATACTAAAAAAAATTATTAGTTATCATCCTGAGAAAATAGTTTGGTTGGTTCCTGGATTGATTCCTAATTTGTACAGTTGAAATAAAATTTTTGTCCACTATAGCTTTAGTACTCACCCATCACTTGATTTAAAAACAACTAACCTTATGATTATATGTGCACATAAGAATCCATATAACAAAACAAAAGTAGATTGTGGAAGGCCTTGGATAACCAACATATATATGAATAATCCCCATGATTTCATGTGTTAGTAATTTCAAATAGTGTATGCATAAAGAAAATGAGTATGTGTTAAATGTATGATTAATACAAATGATATTAACATAATGATAGAGTAAGTAAACATTAAAAAATAATTGAATAGTTTATTTCTTGGGAATTCATAAGAAGACAGAGCGTGGGACATACTAAACATGGTTCATGATCCATAACCCTTTATCTATTACTTATGTTGTACCAAACCATGCAATGAAAAATTAATATAAATCAAACAAGATGGAATATCAGGCCAAATATTTTTGCAATATGAAACTGAAGTCAGAATGAAATATTAATGTCAGAATTTTTGCTATTTTAACTGCATTAAAACCTAACATTATTTTAAGACTTGTTACTGATTTCAAGTGTTATTCATATAGAAATCTATTTTCCAAATATAAAATGTATTATTAACAACAGACTTGCTCCTTTACACTGTGTTTTAAAAACAATCCTATTACCCCAAATTATAAAAAAGAACAAATATGATAGCTACCGGGATATCATTTGGATTCTAGTATATAGTATGAAATGATGTTTGCTGTTTAAGCCTAAATCCTGCAAGAACCCACTGCTAACTTTATAATTTGATGCAAGTCAGTTGTAATCCTATAATATCAATTTCACATTACCATAATAGATGGGATGAGTATATTAATACAGAAATTATTTAAACAAAGAGAATATGTGGTTAATAATAAATTCTTCACCTTAAATAAAAGATTTCCATATAAATAATAATAAACCAGATATGATATAATTACATGGACTAAACAGTATAAAGATATCCTTGATGTTTTTATGATAGTTATATTTGTGAGAAACATTAAAAACAGAAGCAAAACATAGGCATTATTGCACAGATTGCTAACAAAATAAAAGAATCTCACCTCAAAGTTAGTAACGGAAAGTTGATAAAAACCAATGCAATGCAACAATCATAGTCACTAGCAATCATTTAAAAATTATAAGAAAAAAATGAACATATCTATTAACAAGTAGAAAAAGTGTGACATTTCATAAAAACTAATGATCATGTGCTGTGCAAACACTGTCATACCCAATATTTCTACCACTTTGGACTGCAACCATCATTTGCTGAATTATATTGTCTTTATTTTCCTTCTTAATTTTATGCAGGGTTAAAATAAAGATAGGTTTTCCAGGTTACATTGTCTTGTTTCTATAGCTCTCTATTGCTTGGAATTTTATAAAAAGTTTGACTACCCAAAATAATAGAACTAGACCAAGATCCAAGCACTCTTGAGCTCCAGTCTACCAAGGACAACATCTAAATGATTTCTATGTATTAATGGTATATTTATATGTAACAATTCTAACATTGCAATACATGTGCTTTTTGTATTTATTTCATTTCATTTTGTTTGTTTTTTATGTTTATTTATAAATTTACATATTTTCAAATGTAAATAAACTTTTTTAACATAAACACACACATATACCTTTCTCTAACACTGTTTCCTATCTAGAAAATAATTCACATCTCTTTGTATACTTAAAATGAATCAATGTAAATGTCACTTTACAAGGGTCTTATCGGAATGCATGAATGCTAGCTCCAAACAAATGACTATTTATAAGGATGGTATATGGAAGCAAAAAAAACCCACTTATTAATGATAATTATGCCAGACATAATACTCCAGCTAGCCAACACTCAGAATATAAGATGTCATCTAAGCATCAATCTTTTAAAATGATTTTTAAAATTTTGACAGAATTCTTAAACTTTTTCAGTCCTGCATGGTTTGATGTAGAGATAGAAGATCAGACTTTGGAATCCAAAGTCCAGAGTTCAATTCTGAAACTCAAGCTTTTTAGTAATTCCCAAGTTTAAACTATTCAATTATTATTAATCTTTATATATGTGTGTCAATTATTCACATCTAAATAGCTGGGCTCTTCTGTTTTGAAAAAGACTCAAATGTAGAAGTTCAAGCACAAGAATTAATCGTTGGATCTCCTGATCCCAAATTGGACACTACAAACTGTGCAGGTAAAAAAAAACACACATAGATTTATTGCTCAGGGGTTTATAAAAAGTTTGAACACCAAAACTGATGATGGGAACTCTGGATCCCAAGTCAGATGCTCTACTAACTGCACCAAACCACACAGGACAAAATACTAATGGCTTTATTGCTCAGGAGTTTGTAAGAAATTCAAGCACCAGAATTGATCATGAAGCCTCCTGATCATAAGTCAAATACACTATCAACTATGTCAAATTGCACAAGGCAGTTCACTGTGAACATAAATGAACAAAACTTGACACTTGAATCCAAAAGGATTTGTCCACTTTCAAATCTTTATTGTCTAGTCAATATATCATCTTTTTTATGTTTATCACATTTTATTAGAAGTTCAAAGATTCCAATTAAAAGCAAAAAAAAAGTTGATTATTTGGGCACACATTTCTCAACCTGACAGTTTTAAGCTTGAACATCATATAATCTCTCAAGTTTTACTAGCCATATGATTATTTATTTTATTAAAATTTAAATGATTTTTAAAGATGTACACACAAAATTCTTGCCCATGATATAAGTAGGGCTGTAAGAAGCGAATTTAAAAAAACTTTTAAGATAACATCAAATTTCAAAACATTACTTGAAAAGCAAGATAAAAGCAGATGTAAGGTACAGTAAAAAATTATGTAAAAATGAATAATGCTTTTGGTTTTTAATCTTTCTTTTATATAACTGAAGTCACTAAAACATACTGTTCGTAATTTAATGTTAGACTCATAAACAAATTATAATATTTTCAAAATCTTAGGTAAGGTGTTTTCAAATTATCAAACTTGAACAGCAAAATGAAGTAGGAAACATAAGCACTGAATAAGTACGGTGAAAATCAGTGTCCTTCTATTAGGAGACCAAAAAGCGGGAAACTATTTGTAGAAGTTTCTTTTCACTGCCCATTTAAAATCCTTTGATTTTATTTCCTGTTTACATTATGCTTTCTGGAAATGAAAGATATAGATGTCACTACTAATTAATGTAAGCTAAAAAAATCAGTGATGACTGCCAATTTTGAGCATCCTTTTACCAAAAATAAATAAATATAGTTAACTACTCAAAATACTGAGCTAAGGTGTAAGACTTCATTTATCATTATTTGTTACTAATTTTTTTTCCCCAAAATGATTACAGACTTATTATACATGATATGCTGTGAAAGGTGGCTCTGGTATAGCACAAGGATAGGCAAATTGCGGTGTGTTTCTTTGATTCCAATCTTGTGGCTCGTTTTATCATGATAAACATAAACACATTTATCATTTCCACTCATAGTTTGTAAATAAATATTTTGATGACTCTAGGAAAAGAAAAATATGCTTTTCAACATTGTTTATTGAATTCAAACTTATTATTGAATAGTAATTATTGTATATGATGAATATTTAAATACTAAAAGTTTGTGAATAAATCAAACTGTTGAAGTATTTTTTTTGTTTTTGTTGTTTATTTTTAAGAGAATTTTTATTTTCGTTAGGATGTATACAGATTCTATTATGTTCTATTAATAAATAAATATTCAAATATATCCACTGCCATTCAAAAATTCATATTTTTCATTAACCTATTTTTCATCTTTCCTTGCAGTTCTTTTATGAAGGGGAGGAAACATTTAAATAAAAAGTTTGCTGAATCTTGGTATAGTGGATAGCACATTAAAAACTGCCATGACCTGGGATTCAAATTAAAGATTTTGAATACTTTTCTTATACAGCCTTGGTCATCAGATGTATTTCTAGATATTTTTAGCTAAATGGTAATGGTCATTCCTAAATAATTGGGATGATCAAATGGGTATTGATGTACTGGCTATATCAAGAAACCCAATAACAATTTTAAACAAAAGCATCTCTCTACTTTTGTGGCATCTATTGTGTAAACTAAAGACTTAAATAATATCATGTCAAGGTAGCATAAATTTAACATGATTTCATTGCTGATAAGGGATATGTAGCATACCTACAATTTACCTCTACAGTTTAATATAAAATACTAATGACTGTAAAACTATCTTGTTAGTTCTTGGCTATTAGCCTTCTATCAGAAAATCATGTTTACCCGGTCATCTAAGACAATGCTAACTGATAAATCACTAATAGCTTTGGTATATATATATGTGTGAGAAAACATTTCCGAAGTACATAAGTATATTATTAACTATGCCGTTTTTTTTTTCTTGCTCAGTTTCAATTAAGAACCTAATATGTGATAAGTTAAACTCTTCCATCGTTAACTTTATCAGTAACACTTAGCATTTTTTTGTTGTTTTTAACTTGTTATTTATCTCAAAACCGTGAAACAGATGGAAATTTATTTTTTTATTCAAAATATATTTTAAAAGATTTTAAGAAAAAAATAATGATACATTTATTTACAGATTCGCAAATTTCACACAAGATTTATTATCATAAAAAAAATAATAAGTAAGATATGTGAATATATTTATGTTTAAAAAGATAATTACTGCAGTTGTAAACTAAATTAAGTAAAAAATAATTCACATTAGTAATAATAATCGAATGCTTGAGCGCCGGAAGTGGGTAATTGGAATCGCTAATACACTGTCACTCCAGAGTCCGTGCAGAGGATTCATATTCTATTTAAAGAATAATAACAAAAATAAAAACACAATAGCAATTTGCTAAAATATATTCATCATTATTATAAAACAAATTTATAACATATCTTATATATAGCAATGGTGTAGAGTGACGGATTCGAGGGTTAAAGATTCGGCATAGAAGCTCACTCTTTAATTTTCGGTACTCAAAAGTCATATGACTTCTCAAATAACTAATCATTCAATTATTTTACAATAAAGCATAGTGTTTTTCAATTTTTTTCTAATAATAGCACCTCCAACTTAATAATTTTTCTTACAGCACTCTATTTCTTTATATGCTCTATACATGCATAATTTGTTATTTTGTACAAATAGTTTAGGCGTGTTAATTAGTTTAAGAAATTATAAAAAAAAAAACTTAGAGATCACATGTGAAATGAATAGAGGAAATTAAAGAAGTTTGCTGGCATGATGTGAAGAATAGAGATTATGAAGTGGGAGAAACCGGATTGAATTTGGTGACCATCCTGCAGTGAATCAATAATAGATGAAAATAATGGAAAATAATGAATATATATAATTTCCGCTAAACGAGAAGGGATTAAATAATTTACAGTTTTAATTACATATATATTTTGAGAAACAAAATTAATAAGCAATAATTGTAATAAAAAGATATATTTAATGTAATATTTAAGCCTGTAATAGTTTTTTTTTTTTAAATATTAGATAAAATATTGGAAAGACGTATTCTATTTCTTTTTCACTAGATTCTGTTTTCCTCCTTTGTTATTTTTAATCCAGAGAAACCTCATTTGCATAAATAAATATTGTAGTAGAAAATTTCAGCCTTCCTGGCAATATAAAGGTATTAGAATTTTGTAATGGCAAAACAGAATATATCAATTTGTTAATATTTTAATTTAAATTTGCATTGTTTCACAATTCAATTCATTCCTCCTGCTCTGCTAAATATTTTTGATACTTTTAATAATGTGTGTAAAACTCATTATAGTTGTTCGTCACTATATTTCACAGCCCCGCACCGATGCACCCTAATGTACACAGTATATCAATTGAAAACTACTGGTATAGCAATTTATAGCTAAATATTTAAACACAATTACATATGTAAAGAATATTTGTTTATATATGCAAAATATCTACAGATCAATATGTAACAACTGAACAGGAAGCAATTTAAGCTTCCAATAACTTATATAACACACATATCTAAAAAAAAAAAAAAAAAAACAGATAGTATCATCTATCTTTTGAGAGTTTATTTGCATTATATAACTCATTAGAGGCTTCAATTACTTCTTGTTTAGTTATATATAATCTGACATTTATTATCTACAGATTAATATGTACTTTTAATATTAATATATTTTACACATCATAACAAAAAAAAAGATATATAAAAAAGATATAATTCATAAAAACAATAATTAAATTTTCTGCATGAGACTCCAGATCTGTCTATGGAAATCTCAAACTGAAGTGAGGAATAATTCCTAATGGTGCATTAATGATTAATGAAAAAAATAAAGAAAAAATTACTCTCACATGGATTGAATATACAATTCAAACCTATGCATTGCCAAAACCATAACTCAATCTATAAATTTTAGAAGAGATGGCAGGTCCAATTATCATGCACAATATATTTTTACTGTAGCTGCCATAAATTACATAAAAAATTGGCAAATTGTTCTGCACTACACAGGCGTTTGATGAGAGGTTTCTTTCAACAGCTGCCTTGGAATACTGTCAACAATTGAGGCAAAACAGCCACACAACTTATATTAATACTATAATGATGGCTAACTTGTGATCAATTTTAATATTAAGGTTGCTCATCATAATTTGGTCTATAATTCCAACATAGCTGGGCTGTAGGATATATTTTATTTAAACTGCAATTTAAAAATCCAATACTGAAACATGTAACAAATAGGTTAATGTTTTTTTAAATAAGATGTAAATATTTTTTTGAAAAAATATCAGCTCAAATCATGTAATCTATAGTAAATCTGATTTTTCCAATTTCAGGCTAGACTTTTCTATGGAAGATAACCATATTTACAAGAGAGGCTCCTCGCATTGAATCCCATCAGAAATCATTAAAATCAGATACTAAACTGCTGCAGTTATTTAGAAAGATGATTAAGTACTCAACAACCAAGTGAAAAAGAGCACAATAAAAGCTGCCTTCTTCTTTTTGCTATTCAACTGCTTAATAGAGTTTTTTTTAAAAAAGCAGCCATGACATTGATCAGATATGGTCATAGATCCCAGATTTTGTAAGAATGTTGCTTCTTCATTATTCCTGCAACGTTTAATTTATTAACAAGAGCATTTATATAAGAAATTGAGAAATCACAACTCTTTTTGCCTTTTTTAATTAGATTACGATTTTTTAATATTTTTCAAAAAATATGAAATCCTGTTACATCTGTTTGTTACTTATATAGTTATATCCGATGAGCATATATATATATATGTGTATATATATATATAAACAATTATCCCACGTATATATCGATAATTCACTACAATTATGTTATTTATATTTGCTTATCAATGACCAGAAAAAGATAATCTTTGCTAAGCAAGTATAAATAATTAACATAGTTATAATGGATTGTTTTAGGATATGTGAATAGGATAATTTTGTGTATTTTCTCTATCACAGTTATATGCTTCAGACAATTCTATGCATAAGAAAATGAGAAGAGAGTAAATGGACAATTCTTTTCTTGTAAAAATTATTGTCTTGTCTTCTGGCTAGTGAGTATTTCAAGTACCTATTATACTAATTACATGAATCTTAATTTCAAAATATTACATATATATTTAAGCAAAGCTAGAGGAAAAACTGAATACATCAATGTAAACAAACATATTAATTTTGTATGATTAAAATAGTGTTTTCATTATAATAGACATTTGCAAACAATAGTATTTCTAAAATTGATAGTTAACTAAATAACAATTTCTGAAATCAATTTGTTCTTTAAGTACAAACTTTTCATACCCTAAAGGGCAATAACAAATGCCAGTAGAAAAGTTAATATAGATAAAAAACTAACAGGGAAGAAAAAGGAGAAAGCTAACTTCCTCAGAATTTCCAATCTTCACAAATACTAAAGGCAGCCTAGAGTGTTCCAAAAAAACATCAAGACTTTATTATAAATTCTGTCAGCTTTAGAATATAATAAGTGATAGAATTAATGGTACTTCAGTATTAGTCCTGAAACATAGGGGAGATAGAAAGCCTTTTCACATGCAATAAATGTGTAATTGTGTGATGACATCAAATTGGAAAAAAAATAAAACATGTGAAAATGTGTTTTTCTTTTTCAAAATGTGTTTTTCTTTGTGATATTCCCACTTTTTTTTTTCAGTTGTTGTCCAGATTTCTTTCTGACAACAGCTATTGGGTTATTTCTATTTGTGAATTACTTCACTGTAAATAGTTTTTGTATTTTTATTTTGCTTTCACAATTACATAAGTAATTGTGTTTCATCGACCCAGAAACTAGGGTTCACACACAAACAGTCGAAAGATTATGAGATTCCACAAAATGGTGAATAAACAGAAGCAAGGTTATGTGGTGTAGATTACACAAAACTGATGACACGATATCAAACAATTTTTTCTGTCAGGGTAAAAAAACGTGGTAATAAAAATCATATAATTTATATTTTTTTATTGTTGGGAATTTTTTGTTATGTTTTGTTTTCTTTCTTTTTTTTAAAAAAAAAAAATGTTTATTACCATTTTTATGGAAAATCATGACACACTTTGCAATCACATGTTCAATAAAACTCCATTTTGGGGGAAATTTTCAGGTCACGTCTCCATTTTCTGTGTTAAAAGTAAATGTCAAATTAGTTGTTTGAACACAATCAATTCCTGATATTTATTACAGGGTAAGTAGCGTATGTATATATTTTATGTTTTTGTATATAATTTAGTGATTGTTTTGCGCATATGTAAAGTAACATTTGGGAATTGTGTAATGGCTGAGAAAATGTACTGTTTAAGATAACAAATTTTTGGTTTAAAATTTTGTTTTAAATATTCATTTCTTTCTCAAAATCATACATATATTTATTTTTTTAACATATATAGTTTTAATTGTGTGTGAAATTATTAATTTTAGTGCTGTTTTAAATATTTTTGGGGGCCAAGAAAATGTATTTTTTAAGATAAATTTTTGGTTTAAATGTTTTTAAATATCCATTTCTTCCTCAAAATCATACATATCTTTATTTTTTTTAATATAGTTTTAGTTATGTGTGAAATTTTTATTTTTAATCTTGCAACATGGTATTAGACCTGTTACGCATTTTCATATGCATATCAACCTACAATAACTTTATAAATCTTGCAAAAATATCTTGTACAAGATCTGTGTACATGTTATTTTTTCTCAAATCTTGCGAAAAATATCATTAAAAGATCCATGTAATGTTATTTTGGTCAGATCACATGATTACAAACTTATCAGGACATTGACACGAATATGCAAAGGTACACCAGGTCTAATACTGTGTTGTAGGACTAATTACTCAAGTACCGAATTAATGTTATGTGAATAATTATTAATCTATGATTTTATTATTTAATATTGCAATGTCCAACATTTACCATTTACAACCAACCAATTCACAATTAAATATAATTCTAATTTAATGAAATAAAATTTATAAATTCAATTTCTATACACAATAAAACATAATTGCATTATTTCTACATAACATATTTGCAAATACATATTAGGTTATCTATTTTAGCTAAATCAGCTCAAAACATTGAATAATTATGAGATTGTTAAAAAAGAGAATTCTAGAACATACTATTAAACGTTGAGAAAAAAGTTTGGAATCAGCAGCCCAAACCTACTGAATTTAACTAGAATCCTCAAAGTTTTTTACAACAACAACAGTAACAGCAACTAAACACATACAAAACATCTTTTGTTATATATATATATTGTGCCCTTTTCTATAGGTCGGTAATAGTACATAACAGTCAATTACTAAAAAATTTTAAATTTTAGAATATGTTCTTTTAATACATTAATGATATTAAGTCAATTATATTTTAAAGTACAATTTAAAGCTAAAGCAAGTACGTAGTATATAAAATTATAGCGAATTATTTAAAAATATTTATGTAAAGCTTTAAATATTGTTGCATATTGTTTTTCTGAAGGTTTGTGATGATGGTGTTCTAGCTGTATTTTTATATTGGACTATTTCCATCATCTAATATGTGTGTTGAATGTCTTTAGAAAAGTTTAATTTTTAGTTAAATATTCCAAATGCATTCAACTGTTAGTAACATCACAGCAAACAAATGTTAATAATATCACAGCAAACAGGTTAGTATATGCACTAACTGTTAGTAATATCACAGCAAACAGGTTAGTATACGCACAACGTTTCGAGAGGTATTTTTCTCCCCTCTTCTTCAGGTGTTGCTGGCCTGACCAGTGACAGTACTAGCATGGGATTCGAACCTGGGTCCTTAGATTCTTGATTATTGAAATTTAAGGTAACGCTCTAACCAACTGAGCGTTACCTTAAATTTCAATAATCAAGAATCTAAGGACCCAGGTTCGAATCCCAGGCTAGTACTGTCACTGGTCAGGCCAGCAACACCTGAAGAAGAGGGGAGAAAAATACCTCTCGAAACGTTGTGCGTATACTAACCTGTTTGCTGTGATATTACTAACAGTTAGTGCATACACTAACCTGTTTGCTGTGATATTATTAACATTTGTTTGCTGTGATATTACTAACAGTTGGTGCATATACTAACCTGTTTGCTGTGATATTACTAACAGTTGAATGCATTTGGAATATTTAACTAAAAATTAAACTTTTCTAAAAGACATTCAACACACATATTAGATGATGGAAATAGTCCAATATAAAAATACAGATTGTTGCATATGGTTGTAAAAACTGGCCATATTAAATAACACAGCTATAAATATTAAAAGTATATTTAATAAATTCGATTTTAATAGTTTAAAACTGATAATTTAGTAAATGCTATGTTTAAATTTATAGTCATATTTAATAGTCAAAATTAATATAGTATATTTTAAAATAAACTTTGTGATGGTGAAAATTATATCTAGTTCTATATTTTCTAAATTGTTCTTCCAAATTTTTATAATTATTTTATATAATGTAATAAGTGTATCAATTTTATAAATCTAGGCAGAGAGGTAGATTAAAAATCGTCTGTCAAAGTTATTAATCATGTGACTTTTAATGTATACTCTCACACACACGCTTGTTTGAAATAATAACAAAGTTTAAAATATTTTAAAAGTTATATTATAGAATTGGATAGAATTATTGCCTATCATAAAAGTAAATAGTATTAAACATTAAATTAACTATCATATAACATGCTTAAGTAATGTAATAAAGACGAATACAGATATAATATAAAAATTAAATATTTTATTTAAATAAAAATAGATAAATTGAATATTAAGAAATGGAATAAGTTATTAAATGTCATTTTAAAAGTTATTTTAAATGTTTAAATAGTTTTAATAAAATAATAATTTATTCAAAAGTAATATTTTAAATAATATTTTAAGTTCATTACGTCATAATTTCTAATTTTGAAATTCAATTCTACTATAAATTAAAAATATGTAAATTTGTTCTCAAGCTAAAGTAAGAATTAACCAATAGGAATAGGTATTCTTACAGACTATAAATATGAATTTCACGGGGGTATATGGGGAGATTAATAATGTATTGAAACCGGAGAAAGTCAATTTTTTTTTTTGGTACTTTCTTATCGTTTATTTTGCAAAAACTAATTGATAATTTTAAAGTGTTTTTGCAAAAGAAAGTTTTAGAAAAAAATTATATATTTAGAAACTTCGTGGAGATGATTTTCTAATTTTTTAAAGTACTTACCAGTCGTATTTTATCTAAAAGTTTAACTTAAACTACGCAATAAAAAATGGATATACTACGAAATAAAATGGATATAAATTGTAATACTGAAAAAATATTTGAAATATTTATTGATACAGCTTTATTTATGCATAACTGGAGAACTTTTTTGGTACATAAAAAAAAAAACCACAGCACGGACATCATACGGAGTCTAATGAAAAAATTGGAGACGCATTATATTTTATAAGCCTATCCAAGATTTATTTTAAATGGTAATAAGATAGTTATATATTGCATGAATTATTTTATATAGTATGATATTCAAAGGAATAAAAGGTTATATCCTTTCTGAAGGTAACATTTTTTAAAAATATTTTTCAAGAATTAAATAAAGAACCCAGGAAAATATGTTACAGAAGCATTTTGGTATTAAAATATCCGTTCTTCGAATTATTTAAAATGTACTTGAAGTTTTTATTTTAAAAGAGATTTATAAAAAAATACCAAACAAAAGTTTAAATGTATCAAGAAGGAAACATAGATAAAAAGTGAACACATATTTTAAAGTTAAATTAGATGGATTGATGCATCGGATATGCAGAGAATATTGGTAGAGAAGACTAAGAGGCTTCACGGGATTAATTAATATTATGATTTAATAATTATCGTCTTAAATACTAAAACCAAGGATTATTTTCTATAAATTTTACTAAATGGATTAATAATTATTTTTATTTTAAACTTTAACGTGCTTGGAGAAGAACATTTTTTAAAAACTCTAGAGAAAATAATAAGCATTTTGGACTTATCAGGAACTTTTGTCAAGAAAATATGTAAATATAGTTTTGATTCCTTTTATTTTGTTAACCTAGTTTAAATCTAAATTTTTTATATAAGATTAGGAAAAACATAAAAACATAAATTTATTAATATTAAAATTTTATAATATAACAATCTAATAATTTAGCTAAAAATATTTTAATATAAAGTGTATGGGAGTGAATTTTTTTTTTTTTTATATCTGCAATGCTCAAGTGGATAAAGAAAAGCCTACTGAACACGATGACTAGATAAAGGTTATTGGTAATAATAATAACTATTGATAATTTATAGTGTATATTTTTTTTTCTCTTTAGATCATCCATAAATTGGAAGAATGAAGTGTAAAAGTTTTTTAATTATATGTAACGCATTTTCATACAATATTTAAAAAAAAAAAAAAACATTATGAGATAGGATTGATTTGAAAATATGCATATGACGATTATTTTTTTATTTATTAGTGATATAATCCAACATAACAAATAATTATGTGATTCTTTTAAAATTTTCATGCTATGGGATATTCAAATATTATCTAAGTAGATTGTATATGATTAGACATATAGAATAATGAAGTAAGCAGACTTTTCTTGTAGAACAGCTAGATTGTTTAACTATTAATGAATTTTGTTTATTGTTTTTGTAAATGCAGATAGTTATTTATCGATGTAAGATGTGGAAAATCTTGAGAAATAATGTTGAGATAGTGGCTTGGAAGTACTTAGTGAACAGGAAACCAAGATGATGTTTTAAAAAATAGGATGTTATAAGGAATGGAAATAATATTTAGTCTTTATGTGAATATCAGCATAGTTAACATAGCCCTATGACTGATACACATTTTATTTGGACAGTGTTTATATTTCTTTAAATATTTGATATTCTAATAAAGCTGAAGAAATAGCTTTAACATCGTCCCTGTACTAGAGGATATTAGGCAGGTAAATGTCATACTTTTTCGCACTGTACCATGATTTTGAGATATGTTAAGAGTAATACTCTAGCTTTCTTCCTTAATCCTATGCATCTGTTTTCGCTATCTTTATTTCATTTAACTGCATCATTCAGTAAGATATGTTTAAGAGAAATGATAAATAATTTAGAACTTAGGTTATGCTATCATTTTTGTATAAGATTAGTTTATTTGCTTATAAGGAGCAGAATATTATAACTTAAAATTGAAGATCCAAAGTATCCCAAGGAAAGAAAGAATCATAGAATATATTTTGAATTTTATTTCGGAAATGAAATATAAACTTTTTAAAATAAAGTATCTAAACAAAGATATTTTCTTTAAAGTGATAATAATTTTAAATGCTTTAGTATTATTTTTTAAGAGAAAAATAAGTATGGCATATTTTTTTAAAATACAATAGCACAAAGTAAATATTATGATTAGTAAACATTGTGCGATAAATATTAAAATCTAGTACTGAATTTTGGATAATATTTGTGTAACATCTTTGACTTTGCAAGATGAAATTTTTTAATATTTTTGAGAAATCTATACTCATTATAAAATTTTGTTTTCTATAGAATGTTTTTCTAAGTATGAATTTTTAAAATAAGATAGTTTAATAATATTAAGGATAAAATGCTGTTGCTAATAAAGTAGATAAATATATTTGTAATAAGTTAACCATAATGAGAAACCAAATAGTAACATTTTTTTTTAAATTTTGTCCTAAATTTAAATAAAGATGTAATTGAAATATAAATTATTT